>JASSUY010040780.1:0-33745 GCA_032466535.1 Forpus xanthops | reverse complement strand
ATTCTCCTTCCCATTTCCCCGGGACTGGGGAAGAAAGAGGGGGAGTGAGCAGAACTGTTTGAGGGGCCTCAAACCACAACATTCATCCAGTGCAAAAATCAACTAACTACAGGGAAAAAAAACACGAAAGGAATAACAACAGTGTAGGTAAATCTATCAACCTATGCCACATGAAGTAAAAATGAAATGGAAGGTTTAAAATTTCCTTATATTAAGGAGGTCTTTACTCCTCAGAAGCATTTTACACAAGTCAAATTAAAACTTATTTCATTATATACTGTGCTGTAGCTAAGTCCCACTGAATACGCAGACTATGACATGTTGGCTCTTCAACAGATGTGTAATAGGATGGCGAAAGATAAAATGGGCATCACAAGTCCCAGTGCCCTACCCTTCAAAAGGAGTCCACACGTGACACAGGTATGGTACCCATGACTAAGCCAGAAGATATCTCAGAAGGCTTATCTCATCCTCTAAAGAAGTTTGTCTCTATCTCTACCCATCCTTGTGGCTGATTTCTAGGGTTCATTGGGCCTTGTCCATTTATAATTTTACAAATTCACACTGAAGCACTTAGTTTTACAACAATCCAAAATCCCCTGAAGTCTGAGAGAAGATTTTACTGACTTCCTTCAGTTTTGAATCAACACTGCAAAACTGTGCCTTTTGCAGAGGGTGTAGCCATCTTCACATCAAAAAGGATGTCCTGCCAAATACTCAGCATTGGCACAATTCTGTCCCTACTTTTTAAAGAATATTAATGTACAAACTTCCTACCAAATTAACAAGACAAACATAAGAAAACTTACTACACCACATTTCTGAAGGGTTACTCCAAATCCAGAAGAAACTGACGTATTGGACACATCTTTAGTCTGTGGAGGAAGCGGAAAAGTCTATAAAGTGTATGAGAATATCACAATTCATAAACTGCAGCACAGGTTAGAAAGGCAAATAATGAAATGAGAAAAAAATAGTGGTATTGTCTTCAAATTTAACAGCTTTGTTATCCCAATAGCTAATATTTTTTCTAATCTAAATTTGTATAAACTACTTATTGCCACAGGCAATTTCTAGTATCTTAATTGATATATTCACCTTTTGGCTATCACAATCTCTAACAAAATACACTGCAAAAAATTCATCAGACTTTACAGATCCATCGCATTACTAAGTGTCTATCAGAATTTACACAGCAATCACATAGCTTATCTGTCACAATAACTCTTTGGGCATCTCATAAGTTGGTGTTGCTAAAGCCATTTCAAGTGAACATAATCATCTGAGACAGAACTAGAAATGTACTAATTGGGTAGTAAATTCCCAGCTTGCGATATAATTGCTACAATCCTTAGAGAAATTAAAAGTTGCAAACCATCTACTACTGACCTGGTGGAGGTTAACAGAAGACTCTCGTTTAAACAAAATCTTATTTGTCCATGAGGGTACCAATGCAAACAGTGAATGGCTCCACTGATTGTCTGAGGCTGCAGAGGTCAAGAACTGGTGAGCGGCTTCACTTTCTTGAGTGGCCAGAGGTAAGATCATGGCTGCAAACCAAGACAACAGTATGCATTACAGCTAAAGCTGACTCCTGTCCGGTAGCTGCTGTGTGCAGAGTCCAGGCATGGATGGAGCTCATGGTACCTGGTGCTCTGCGTGCAACCAGCAACTTTCTCCCTCAAAGTGCTTAAAATCAACACAGATAACACAGATATGAGGCCATACAGAAAACAGAGATGGAATGTCCCCCCCCAGACTTGGCAGGAGTTAGAACAAAATGGTTTCCTACCTAGGGAACACATATATACCTCACAGAAAAGTTATTGTAATTTAAATGTAAAGTGTCTAATGCATAAATTAAAAAGTTCCAGACATAAATCAACTGTTAGCATTTTCAACACAAAGAAATCTTCAGCAAAGCATAAATAATTGAAGCACTCTACAGTGTGAGAGGCCTCGGTGCTAAGGCAGCTCTGCTCCAAGGATACCATCTGCCAATTAACCATTAACTGTGTCGATATTCAGAATAAAATTATTTCTCAGTTGAGTAAGGGTCTCAGTCACATTTCAGCTGAACTGGAGTGCCAACAAATCAAATGCTCCTCAATTTAGTACTTACCAATATAAATGTTGTTTATACTGTTTTATTTTTATGAACTATTAGACCATGACATCACACAAAATTACAAGAACTGTTTTGAAATCATATCACTCTCATCTACTAAAGTAAAAACACCTATGACATTAATAAAAGGAACTTGTACTAAAAATCAGTGATTTAATATACTAAATTGTCAAAAGGTAAAGCTGCTGAATGAAGAGAAAAAATGTCATGAAAATTTCAAAATTATAATTTGGCTGCCTAGGTTTAAAAGAGATTTTTTTCATTCTTTGTGTTATAGTTCTCATTTATTACTTATTTTTAAGTCCCATATTTTAAGCATTAGCAATATCTATTCATAGGAAGAAAAAAATCATTTTTGGCAAACGACATTTTTCAATGAAGCTTTCATTCTGAAAACCTATTATATGCTAATGAAATATAAAAAGCTGAATATACTAAAATCTCATTAATTTGAGAAGCAGTATATTTTTGAAAAGACACTGCTTTCTTGGAAAACCAATACAGAGAAATTCTGTTCTCGGCGAACAGGAAAAGACATGCACAGAGCATTCAGAATTGGATCCTTAAAAGGAGATCCTATAAAGGGCCTTGAAGTATGGAAGCACATGAAAGATGAGAAAATTTCTGTTAACATGAATGAGATGCAATCCTGCTGCTTACAGCACCCAGAAGCAAAGTGCACCTTGGAGAGCTTCACTGTCACCCCATGCTGGAACAGCATGCTTTCATTTAGGAAGGAGTAGTTTATATTGGACAAAGTTGTGGATATATGGGCCAGGAAAAGCTAGTTGCTTATATTTTGTGATCAGCTTTAATTTACTTATCTAAGTTTTACTGAAATACTTAAACTGCTTCTAAGCAATGAAACAGACTCAGACTAACTTAGGGATTGTAAAAATAATAAGACAAACTTGTTGAGAACAATAATATGTATAATTACAACACCAGATGTCTTTGGCGTTGGAATACTTTCAGGGTAGTCATGCACGGCATATTTCTGTTTCAAGATAAACAGCCCAAATCACTCATTATGATATCGGTGCTGAACTGTAAGCGCTGCACAGTAAGTCAGCCCACCTGGCCATGGCACACTCCAGCAGATCCAAGTATCATTCCATATCCCACCTCCAATGGCTCTAAACCTATGTTCTGGCTACTGAAGAAAGCCTCTTCACAGTTCTGTATAGATATATCCAAACACTGAAAAAGATTAATTTTTTATTTGCTGTGTCTCTTGTATATTAATGCAATTACCACCCCATTCCTATGGAGATGGAGCACCAATTCTCCTTGTTTTCTTGCCAGACTATGGGAGATGTGCATTCACTTACAGCAAACAGAAACCCTGACTGAGGACATGAAGCTTCTTTGTGGGGCTTCATAAGAGTTTCAGCTCAAAATGGCAAAATGTATGGGCTGCACTGAGCAACTGCTGCCTTAAAAGTACCTCTTGTTTAGCTGACCATTTCCTTCTGTATTTTGGATGAAGGGGGGCAGCCAAAAAGAATGGGATAATTGCTTCATAAAATATCTTTTGCCTTTCTGCCCTGTGCAGCAAGACGTCTCCATCAGCACACCCAACTGCACTTTTCATGTGACAGCAAACCCTGATACTTCCCTCTGGAGAACATCAAGTCCACAGTAGCTGGTTGAATTAACTGATCATGTGCTTTGACTCTGAATAAATCTCTGGGTTACTAATTACACAGATAAATCTGGTTTTGAGTTGTTCTTTGTCATCCCTTACAATCCCAAGATAACATGCTCAGCTCCCAGCAGAAGTCTCCAGGCATGTTATTTGGCTGCTCCATCACTGGTAATTGGAGGCTGGGGATTTTGCAGGTTGCTGACATTATGTTAAGCAGCCCCAACATTGGCAATGATTACAAGGATGCTTCTGCAAATTCACTTGTATCTTCCCAGAACTCAGTGAAAGGTTTTGCTTAAATAGATTCAATCAGCGTGATACATGTCTATATAGCAACATGTGCCTTTCTCCAGACTTTTTTTTCATCCTTTTTATTAATTTTTAATGATATAGACTGTTTTATAATATCCCATTTTCCCTTGGCAGTAAAGCACCACTCTTCTATTTCATTATGCTTTGTAGTATTTACTGTCAGTTAAATAACTTTTTCCTGTTCCACATATATTTAACTGTCACTACAATTATCACTATTATACAGCTCAGGGCTGCTGACCTACAAGAACATCACTGCTTTTCCACATAACTTGCTGTATACCCTTAACATCAAGACAACATAACTATATTTATACATTTAGCTGCTTTCTGGTTTTCAGATTAAAGTTCTAGATGGATTGTAGATGGCTGATGATTGCTTGAAAAGCCTGATGCTGAGTATCTGAGAAAGGACAGTACAGGCATAACTTATTCTATGGTTTTCATGGTTTTTTTTCTTTAACAAGTATATTCATTTGAGGTCAGAAAATACTAATACTTGACTCCTTGACTTTCACTAATAAGCACTGAGCTTTCTTTTGGATACCCTGCTGTTCGGAAGGGCAAGTGCACCACTGTCAGCATGCCCTCAGAGGTGCATCCCAATTCTGAAGCTGACTCTGCAGTCTTCTTGTTCTTTCCATTCTCTTCTGGCTGTTTTCAGAAAAGCCATCATCAGAGCTGCATGGTCTTCACTTCCATTAGTTTCTAAATAGAAACTATTCCCAGTCCTTTTCAAAAGGGAAACTTTGCAAAGCAGGGGAACAGTTTGAAGCTTTACATACAGCCCCAACAGCCCCAATCTCAGCTGGGCTTGTCAGGCTGTCACCAGGCACTCCAGGAGTACAACACCCCAGGACAAAACATTTCCCAGTGAGCAAACCAGCAGAGCATGAGATTTAATCTGGGTCTTGCCTGCAAACATCTCCAAAGATGCTGAGTGAAACAGTTCGGCAGCAATTTCACTTTCTTTTGAGATGTGAGACAGTATCATCTATAAGATTAAATTTTCTTTGTTTTCCTGAATTAAACATTTCACATTTTTATAATGTTATTACTGAGTTGTTAAATAACTCATCTTTTAATTAGCATAGTACTACAATGTTTTCCCACAATTTAATCCTCTATAAACCCAATATAAACAGGCCAGAACCCTGTCATAAACTGCATACTCCTAATTACCAGGGCCGGTAGGTCAACTAAGTATTGAATTACAGAATGAAAACATGAAAATAGATATTAATGTAGCTGAAACAGATGGAAGATTAGCATAACTCACATTACTATAGCATTCACTCAGTCCCACATATGCACAGTGCTACAACAATATAAAATGACAAATGCACAGTTGATCAGAACAGTATCTGTTATTTAATGCTGTTCACATTTCTTTGTTGCTCTCCCAGGCAGAGAATTTTATGCACTATTGCTTTGGGTGGTGATCTTTTGCTCTTTTGGAACCCCAAAAGCCATATGCGAGGCACATGTAATACCTTTAGGAAGGAGAGCATCCCAGTTCCAGCCCTCTCTGCATTTGCCTGCTGTTCAGGGCATGCAAATACAGGGGGGATCTGACCTGGTGAAGAATGCAGCTACTATGTGTAAACTGTGGCAGCAGTGGGTCTGTCTTGCTACGGCCTGGGGTGGAAGGATGGGTAACTTTCTAAAAAAAAGCAAATGTCCTATTTTTGTGATCAGCATACTGTCTTTTGCTAAGAAACTATTTTTGTGCAAAAATAGAGACTTTCAGTGCTAATGCACAAGCCTTTACCACTGGACTAAACAGGCTGAGTGCTTAACATGGCAGCAGCACAGATGGACGCCATTCCAAGGGCAGATATAACACTATAGTGCTTACTTCTTCATAGAAGCTCAGGGGAAAGTTATTCATAGCCATGGCAATTGAATAGGATGATACGAAACTAAAATAATCTTACCACAGGTTTGCAGCAAAGACTTCAGTATGTCCTTAAGGCTTCCTTACCTTTGCAACACATCCTGATCTGCCAGATCATAGTAGGAAAGTGAAGACTGACAAGTTTGTGAAATGTCAAGTTCAGAAATAAAATTACCTGACACTGTGATCTAATTATTAGATCTCAAGGGCTGCATATTTCAAGTCCCACATCTGCAGTCTGATTTGTTTTACCCCAGAATTTATCAGCAAAGCTTTGAATAATCTTGCTTTATTTCAGCTAGGAAGAAAAGAGTTAAATATACTTGCTTAACATATTTTTCTTTGTTGCTGTTCTGAATTATTCCCTGGCCTGTAAAACATCCAGGACACATGATCCAATTTGAAGTCCTTTCATTTACACACAACACGGAATCAGAGGTAGCAATTTACTGCATTTCAGTTCTGAATGTTGCCATTAGCTTTTCTTGCTGCAAAGTCAAAGAAACTATGGGCATCAGCAAGACAAACCAGATCTTTCCAGGCCTGTTTTGAGTAAGTCAGAGCAAACGCAAACATAACTCTCAAAAAATCTATTGCGTTCTCCCATCACAGGGTTATTCTGGGATTGCTTTTGGTCACCTTATCCAAAAAGGAATCAATAAAGCTTCTAACAGAAACCTTGAGACTAGTGTGCTACCACAAAACGTTTCACTTCAACACACTGCCATTTTCAATGACAAAGGCTTTATGCAGAAGTTCTGATCTTGCTGCTTTCATTGAGAACACCCCCAGTAAGACCTAAAAAGTCTAGTATGCTGATTAAGCAAACCAATAAAAAATAAGCTTTAAATATGTTACAAATTCCTTATTTAGAATGGGACAATTCTCAGTTATAAAATCAAGCATACAATTCAGTGCTTGCAGCAGACCCTCATTTAACACGTGTATTTCCGTACTAACAAAATGGCAGAATTTCCTAGAATCGTTTAGCTTGGAAAAGATCCTTTAGGTCATCAAGTCCAACCTAACACTGCCAAGTCCACTTCTAAACCATTTCTCCAAGGGCCTCATTTAAACATCTTTTTAATACCTCCAGGGATGGCGACTCCACCACTTCCCTGGGCAGCCTGTTCTAGTACTTGATAACCATTTAAGCGAAGAAGTCTTTCCTAATATTAAATCTAAACCTCCCTTAGCACAGACTGAGGCTGTGTTCTCATGTCCTATCACTTGTTACTTGGGAAAAGAGACTAACCCCGTCTCACTACAACCTCCTTTCAGATAGTTGCAGAGAGTGGTGTCTCCCCTAAGCCTCCTTTTTAGGCTGAACAACTCCAATTCCCTTAGCTGCTCCTTATAATACTTGTGCTCCAGACCCTTCATGAGCTTCACTGCTCTTTGTTGGACCTGCTCCAGCACCTCCATGTCTTTCCTGTTGTGAGGGGCCCAAAACTGAACACAGTATTTGAGGTGTATCCTCACGACTGGAGAGTTCAAAGGGATGATCACTTACCTAGTCCTGCTGGCCATACTATTTTCAACCACTAACATACAAGATACTGTGTGTCCAATCACTCCACTTCTTTAGCACCAGAAGGTTCTTCTGAACTACAAAACTGCATATGTTTCCTCTCAACTGATGGTACATTAATAATTTGCAACCAGTCAGAAAGCAAGATGTGAGCAGCGAAGATGACATTGAATAAATACAGGAAAATAAACAAGGAAGCTCAGAAAGTCTGAATTATTTGCTCTCATATTCAAATTAATAAATTAATTTGTTACTTAGCCACGGCACCAGGCAAAGAAATTATAGGCATCTCTCTTGGGGAACCACAGTCATGGGGGGGTTATTTCAGACACTTCATTGCCTCCTGTTAATGCACTGTATGAGGATGTCATAATCTTTCAGGGTAATCATCTCCACTATGCTTGGGTGAAGTAGTACACTATTTATTATACACATATAAAGAAAATAAGGACCAGAGACTCAGAGAAACTGATTTGTTCAAATGTACACAAAAAGCCTGTCTCAGTCAGTTCACAGACACTGCTCTTTCAGGCTAAAATGACTTTTCTAAGTATCAGAGTATCCTATCCCTATCAGATCAGGCAATTACCAGCTTCTTGGGGCATCTGAAATCAGTGACAAGTATACTTGGTACCTGCTGTGAAGAGTATTAGTATCCCAGCAACAATTCCAGACCCCCTACATCTGTAAGTCTTTAACACCTTGGTCCAGGACAAAGCATATTAGTTATTGTAATTGCAGAGGTCTTTAAAAATGCCTTCAAAAGTAGGTATTGCAACAGCATTAGTAAATGCATAGACATTACGATAGCTTCTGAAAAGGAACGACATCTTGATCAGCTATAAATAATATGTTTTTTCCACAACACTGGGAACACTGGTCATCAACAGGTACTCCCTCATGTCATTATGTTGATTGAGGAAAAAGGACTATTCCTGAAAATGATTCAGAGCAGGGTATGAACTAAGGTCTTCTCATAGGGGCTTTATTCCAGATGAGCTGTTTAGGGAGCCTAGTGCACTCTTATTCCTAACTTCTATGCAAATACTTGCCTGTGACCAAGGATTAAGAGTCCCGCCGATGAAAGCAGACCACCAGGGCACAACTCCAGTTCCCTGCCCACCCCCATACTTATGCCTTCAGAGTCCCAGGACTCCCACAGTGTTGAAAAGAGAGAGAAAACAATTACATACCTGTCATTCCCAGATATCCCATCTCTTTTTGAAGCCAAAGATTATCTTTAATTACCTAAAGTTATTAAAGAAGAGAACAATTGTAAGAAAAAAAAAGAACTGTTTTGATAAATGCCTAATACTGAACTCTTACACTGAATTTATGCATCCACAAAGCCTTGAGTTTCACAAAAGTAACTACGAGAAGAGAGATACAGCATAGCTCTAGAGGTCTCACACAGCTTGTTAAGCAGTCTAAGGCTCAGCTGTCTCCCAGTATGGCTATGCACACTGAGGGCTCAAACTGTACTTACACTTCATATTATCAGGCTGAGCCTCTGTGAAATATAAAGGAGCAGAAGGGTTTGCTCTTAGTTTGCACTTGTAAAATAACCTTTTTAAAGGCAGACTTAAGGACAGGGGAAAATGCCACCATTCGGAGTCAGCGGGAACGTGTCCATCAGAAGTCTACTGATGTTTCGCTCATTTTTCCTTTGGAGTATTACACAGAGCCTTTCAAAAATACCACAGGCTGAAAAATGCAGTTTCTGAGGCAATGTGACAGCCTCCCACCTGTGCACAGACTGCAGACTGCTACAGAAATCACAGCTTTAAAACATCAGCAGGAGAAACACGCGTTTTTAAGGATTGTTAATGCCCAGTATTTTGATCAAAAATTATTAGTCATGCAAGCAAGTTTTCATTTACTAAAAATGCTTCCTTGCAGGAGATAATAGTTAGGTATGTCAGCTGATTAAGAGCAATCTTGTAAGTTCACTGAATGACATGATCCGCACTTGCTGTTTCTGTTTGCTCCCAAGCACTACATGCGAGTAACATTAAGTACTGACTTATGTCAACACCACTGTTACAGTACAGCAAGTTAGGAGCAATTTTTTTCTTTGCCTGCTTGGGGAAGCCATCATTTTGATTACTGCTAGACCTATATGTTTAGTTAACTGTGTGTGAAAATAGTTCTAACTTCAGAGAGGGGATTTTGCCTCAAAATAAAAGAAAACGCAAGCCATCTCAGAAATTTGGATGCACCAAGAGCCCTGGGGTTTGAGCACTCTGGAATACAAGTACATGGGGATTTGAGGCAGCTCTTGCAGAGGAGAAAGGACAGAGAAACAAACACAGGTGAGAACATGCAGCACACTGAGCAGCTACAAGATAGCTCTGGGAGACCCCAGGGGCTATTTCCAAATACCTAGTTGTATGCCAAAGTTCTCCAATGCTATCATTAATTTCTTCCCATTAGTTAAACAATCTTTATGACCCTGAGTTTTGAATAGCCAAGTACCTCAAGAGTGCAGAAAGGACAGGAAACTCCAGTCGCAAACTTGTATAAAATATTGGCCATTGGATACACATACATACATACATATTTCTATTTATGAAAAGGATATGCAGCAAGAGAAATCACGTGTAAAAAGGGAATTAACCTTTGCCAGGTATTTCTAGAGCAGTCTAGAGCCCCAGATCCATTAAGAAAACGTGTAGTAGTATACAAAATGGATGTCCTGACACAGAATTAAAACACTGGTGAAAATATAAAGCACCAATACGATGGTCTATTATGTTAAATGTTGAAATAAATCTTGTTTAGGAACACAAATCCCAAATACTACTCTCACGCATATCAGCATATGTGAATGTGAAATGTCAACAGTCCTGTTGTAAATGAGCTTGTAACAACACAGTGGTTTAAGCATCCATACAGGCATACAGAAAAATGTGAACTGCTATATAAGAAGCTTTACTTCTCACTTCCTAGATTATCAGTGTATAAATGGCTCCTGATAGAACCCAGGCATTCATTCACTTGTGGTTTTACAACTGTTCATGCACAAAATTCACACTGTGTATGCACGAGTCAACTAGAAATGGCATTACAGCATTGTTTTTTCTTCTGCCTTACCAGACATTCAATTCTCAGTAGTCTGCACTGCAAAATATTGTCTAGATATTCAGCACGAATTCTTTGACTCTGCTGCAGTGAGTCCGTAACAGCAGAGGGCATTGTGAGGGGCTCTGCATTGGCAAATAGTGCAAATTCTACAGGTCACCAATCACAACATGCTTCAGAAGTAGTTACTTCAATGCAGTAATATTGCCAGCAGGCATTTTCCCAAGTTTTACATTAATTTGTTTTTCTGGTGGAAGGATCTGTTTGGAGGAATGGTGGCTTGTTTGCTTTGGTTGGTTTTGGTTTATTTTTTCACTTTACTGCAAAATCTATTTCCTGCTGATTAGACCTTTTGTAATCACACCACAAACTATTGTTTGTGACTCCTTCCATTCCCCACCGCCACCTCAGGTACTCGCCACATTGGGCAGAAAAACCCATGCTGACACATTCTGAGAAGGCTTGACAGATACGTATCTAGGTACGGAGCAAGGGTGAAAGATAAAAGCCGTATTTTAAACTGCTGGTGGTACTTCCAACAATGGGCTGGGATCCGTGGACAAAGGTGCAGTGACTAAGTTACGAAGTAACAAGCAAGGAAGCGAGGCCACTGCGGGCATGTGGCACACAACAGCGGGCCTCGTCAAGCCGAGCCCTGACCATGGCTCTGCCACACACCGCTCCCCCTCCGCCCTCAGACCGGGCCTCTCCTCCGCTCATCCGCCCTGGGCCCGCGGATCCGCCACCGCGCAGCGCCCTGCGGGCACACCGCCTTACCACAGCCGCCGTCTGACCGCAGGGCTCCCGCGGCGGGCCCGGCACCCCGGCCCCTTCCGTGGGGCTCGGCGAGGCCCGACCGCGCTTGGTGGCTGCTGCGAGAGGCTGGGGGGGCACGGAGGGCCCGGCGGGGAGCACCGCCAGCAACAGGCTGGCAAGCAGCCTACGCATGGCTGCGGGCGACTCCTCCACGGGCGCGTAGGGCGCTCCAGCGCTTTGTAGTCGCTGCCCCCGAGCCAGGCCGGACCTCAGCCTCCGCAATCACCCGCCATCGATCTCCTCCCACCGCGCCGATGGGCGGGCGGCGGAGGGGCCCCAAGCAGCGGGACCTCCCCCCGCTGTCTGCGGGTCGGGCAGGGCCCGATGGCGGCGGCCGGGGGTTGCTTCCAAGCGGTGGGGCTGCAGTTTTGGGCTCAGTCGCTACAGACCCTGTCCGCTCTGCTGGCCCCCACTGTCCTGCTGGGGCTACTGCTGGGCGCCGCCGCCGCCGCCCTGCTCTGCCGCTGCGCGCTTGGGCCGCGCCGGCGGAGAGAGGTACGTGGGGCCGGCGGGCGGGGGGCTGGCAGCCGTCGCACACAGCTGTCCTCAGCCGCGGGGAGGCTCGGCCTGTACCAGGGTGAACAGCTCGGAGGGGTCGGGTTTGTGAGGGGCCGCCACCCCTCCGCATTCTCCCCGAGGCCCCGGGGTACTGCCGGCTCGGCCCGGCCCGGCCCGCCGCTCGGGACAGCCTGGGCTGGGCCGCAGGTTCTGGGAAGCCCTGGGGAGCTGGGCGGGCGGAGCGGCCGGGGCAGGACTCCCGAGCGGGGTTGGGGTGAGCTTGGCGGGAGGTGATTCCTGACCTGACACCTCTGCTGGGGAGGATGTTACTACTTTCTTCATCAATTCAGTGGAACAAACGGGCTGATTCGACAAAGAGGCTGGTGAAGTATTTGTGTTCTGAATGTTGCCCTCCTGGCCCGTATCTTCAGTGTGGGTGGTCCACTAACTGCCTCTCATCATTTGTTGTACGAGGCTGTGCTGCCATGGGGGGATAATGGAAAATGTGCCTGGCTTGTAGAAACTTGGTGAGATATCTGAAAATAACTAGAAATTTCCATCCTAAACCAGTAAGAACAATCCGATTTCCAGAGTATTTTACAAGCTAAAATAACTTAAAACTGAAGTTTCTTTTGCAGACATCACAAGTACTGAATTAGTACTAACCCACAGCAGTACCTTTGCACTGAGGATACACACATGCATACCTGAGAGAGAAAAGAGGCAGAACACATCTGTCTACTAACAGGGTTTTGTAAATCATCTGATTTTGATAATAACATACCTGCCTTGGCGTTTTAAGGGCTGTGGTGAATAGTTAGTATCTCTTTATTACAAGACTTGAGTGTTTGGACTTGAGGATTACAGTGGCAACACATACCTGCAGAACACTACCAGGCAGATATATTTTCCGAGAATTGCTATTGACTTCTGCTTCTTTCCCCCATTGCATTTAGTCCTAGGTTGTGCTACTATATCACTGACTGGATGTAGTAGCAGTAGTTGGTGCTGGTGCAGGTGGGAAGTTTGGAGCTCTGTGGAATGTTCTGCCAGCTTGCGGTGGGGTGTCTGGTTTGGCTTGGGTTTTAACCACATTTATTTTTTAGCTGTAACAGCTCTGCTGTGTGTGCATATGTGCTACTGTTGATTGTCATTAAACGTGACATAAGAGAAAAAATCATTTTGCTCCCAACTGCTTTCAAGTAGGAGGTTAGAAACTCTGTTTGAAGCCATGGTTTAGCGCAGTAATGGAGGTGCTTCAAATGCTGGATCAATGCACCCTGTGTGAGTGCAAGCCTCTCTGATTCAATTGCTCAGCTTCCCTGCCTTAATAGGCGATATCTTTATTGTACTGCCACTACCAACTCAAATATAGCTATGTACAATTTTATCCTTTATGTCATTTATGTCAATAGGGAATAGAAACTGACAGTTCTCTCTGGCCCAGATCTTCAGATGAATTTAGGTGCTTTAAATGCCATTAAAATCAATGCTGCAGCTGGGAAAGAGTTGTTTGTTTTGGAAGAAAAATAAACTACTGGCTGGTGCGCATGCAGCAGTGGACAGGTTGTATCCCAGGTTGTATCCCATAGGTCTGATTTCCTGAATTCAGCAGTGCTCCTATAGGATGGCTGTGCCTGTTCTTTCTTTGTAGTGTCTGCCCCACAAATGGGGCAGGTGCATTGTATGTATAGCAAGTACTGAACTACACATATTACAGCCTTCTGTATTCGTAGTAAAAGCAGACATACCTAAGTATGCCATGTACCTTCCCAGGCAGCTGAGTTGTCCTTGCAGTAGGAGCAGGGTAGGCACCTGCAATCTGAAGCTGCCATATGCACTGATAATCTGCCAGCATTTGTCACTCAACCCCAATTAATCACTGTTCTGTCAGTCTCAGCCTGAATCTGTGGGACTTGGGTGCTTGCAGGTAAGTGCCTTACTGGTTTGTTCATCTGTGCATAGGACATACTGGGATAGTTTTAAAAGGAAACTTCAGACTGTGTAGTGTACTGCAGTACATTTCTGTCAGTGTTCTCCTGTTAGAGTATGGCATTGCCTGAAGGCACTTTGTAGTAGATTAGCTTGCAACTGCTTGTTGCAGTAATTTCAGTTAGACTTACTTTTGTTCAGTTTCTTAATGCTCATTAGCACTTCAGTTGCAAAAATAACAGAGGACAAAAACAAATGGAGAGGATGGCGATGAGAAATGTTAAAAAGAAAGAAGTTAATCCTGGAAAAATTAAAATATTTTTTAAATTCCAGTGTTGGAGATAAAGGAGTAAAAATGAATACTAGATGAATATGAACGGTTGGAGAAACAAGCTGAGGAAAGCAAACTCTTCTTTTGGAGTGGCTGTAGTGTGAGATTCAATGAGGAAGGCCATGAGGATGATCAGGGGACTGGAGCACCTCCTGTATGAAGATAGGCTGATAAAGTTGAGGCTGTTCAGACCTCATAGCAGCCTTCCAGTATCTGAAGGGGGCCTACAGGGATGCTGGGGAGGGACTCTTCATTAGGGACTGTAGTGATAGGACAAGGGGTAATGGGTTAAAACTTAAACAGGGAAAGTTTAGATTGGATATGAGAAAGAAATTCTTTACTGTAAGCGTAGTGAGGCGCTGGAATGAGCCACTCAGGGAAGCTGCGAATGCTCCATCACTGGCGGTGTTCAAGGCCAGGTTGAACAGAGCCTTGGGTGACATGGTTTAGTGGGAGGTGTCCATCACGTGTCCCTGCCCATGATGGAGGGTTGGAACTTGATGATCTTAAGTTCTTTTTCAACCCTAACTATTCTGATTCTATGATGAACTCAACGTGGCTACTTCCACAAGTCCTGATCACTTAACCTAGATTTGGTGAACTTCTGGTTTGAGACAAATGAGTGACAAGCTTCCTGGAGGAGACTTGTAGCTGTTCTTTTGTCATAAGTAGATTTTTAGGAACCAGCATCCTCATTTCACCATGTTGTAGAGGCTAACTCAAGAATATGATCTGTATTATTGAGGATCTGAGTTCCAAGAGGTGTATTTAAGGTGGGGACCTCTCTATATTCTGAGAAAATGGACTACTTTTAATGGCCAAGTGGCCAAATAATTCGAGGGGAATCTTTAGGCAAGTCAGTTGTATACACAGTAGCTGCAGCCGTATCATTAGTCTATATCAAAAAAGCAGTTAGTGGATTGAAAAACTGAAAAATAATTTTAAAAGTGGCTGAGGCAGGGTGGCTGCCATCTTTTCCTTCACTAAATAATTCCTTGCAATGCTGTATATGGATGTATTGACCAACATTAGCATTACTTTTTGGTCTATTTACTGCGCAGGGAAGAGCGTGTGCAGCAGGAGGTTTTCTTCCTGCATGGTATGTATCTGTACTGGCAGCTCTGTGTGTTTGTTAGGGAAGTAAAGGCCAGTGGTACAGGCTGTTTTTGGCGAAGGAAGGTGGTGAACATCTTCTGATGGTTAATTGTCCCTGACAGAAACTTTCCCACAAATAAAACTTCATTTAGGAAGTTTTTCTCATAGCAGCGGAACAAAAATACTCAATGTTCTCTTCATTGCAGGCAATTATAGGCAATTTTTGTTAGCACACTTGACTTGAGAAGTTTGAACTTGGACTGTGAGTTCAATGCCATAGTCGGTAGTAAGATGCTTTGAGAGCAGATGGATTGATATGACACTTGCATAGTCTTTGCAACTT
This sequence comes from Forpus xanthops, assembly GCA_032466535.1. NCBI lineage: Eukaryota > Metazoa > Chordata > Aves > Psittaciformes > Psittacidae > Forpus > Forpus xanthops. The sequence continues at coordinate 18,133 of JASSUY010040780.1, read as the reverse complement.
TTCAGATTAAAATTCTACTTCTGGACTGAGAAATTCATGAAGTTCATTAATTTTAATTATTCCTTCCTGAATATGTAAGATTCTCAGTCATTTTCAGGTTTTATTTTTCCAAAATGTCCAACTAATACTGAAATAATTTTCAGGATGGAGACATGAATGTATCCAGGCTGTTTTCAAAGATATTTCCACTGAATCTGTGCGATTTCAGTATTATATTTTATCTGTTTTTTCTCAAAATTTCAGAAGGATGATTCCCAGGGACTTCTGGAAAGCTTCAGCTCTGATGAAAGAGAGCACACGCTCACAAAAAGTAAAGCAGAACCCTATATATCAGAGGAGGAAATGGTGCTGGAGGTAAAGCTCTGTTCTTCTTGGGGGATGTCCATTTTGCTGCATGTAGCAGTTATCACTTTCAGGGCCTGGTTCAAACTGTCTTAATTTATTGTGTTGGGAATCCAGCTTTTAAAAAAGTGTTTAGAAAAAGTGTAAGAAGGAGGGTGGGAGTTGATGGCTGCTCATGAATGCAGACATTTCAGGTACTCATTCCTGTTCTGAATTCCTTTTCTCTAAGGGGACTTTTGATATTTTAATTGAGTTCTGGAGTTCTTTTTGGACAGGGGCTTGTTTGGTTTTCAAATTTCAAAAGGTTGATGGGGAAAAAAACACTGTCAGCATAAGAAAAAGTTCTTAAGTACTAAAATCAGTGCTGATAATTGATCCTGGATTCTTCCCTGGAGAAGGAGATTTATTACAAAATTTTGGCGTTAACGAAGTTCCCCCATCAGGTTCAATGTGGATCAGATATCTTTTCTTCTAGAGCCTTCTTAGAGTCTCCAACTTTCAGTTGGACTGAGTAGACCAGTGAAGGAAGAAAGAATAAATGAAATAAAATGAGTTTATTTGCAAACAGCCACATCTTCAGTGGCTTTCTTAGAGTGGAATTACCCTTGTCAGGCACCAGCTGGAGACACAGTGCAGAGTTCAAATGACCACAAGTACTAAAACACCACCGTGGTGAGCTGGGATTGAAAGATAGCTAAAGAAACCATGTGGACAGAAAAGTTGGAGAAGGTATATAGTTAACCTATCCTCAGTCAAAAATTCTAGTAGTTGTTTTTTTTTTTATATAATCTCAAAATGCCTTGAGAACCAGTCCTACTGTGTAGTTGTTAGATCACTGCCTTTCACCCAAAGCTGATTTGATTTCTCTTGGTGAGCTGAAGTCTGTTATACGTACCTTAAATGCATGCAGAAAATCTACTAAAGCCAGCCAGTGTGGTGCTTAGGTTGTAGCGAGGACTGTTTTCAAGACAAAGAGAAAATAGCCAGTATTGTAAACTTTTTACTGTTGGTTTAAATCCCAATAGGTAATTAATCATCATTTCAGTTTTGTGATTGGGAATGGTGACGAACCATGGTTGCTCATTTTACTTGAATTAAAGTAAAGCATAACAAGTGAGCATGGATTAAATTCTCTTTTGGAGTGTAAATCCTGTGAGAGAACTTTTGCAATGATACAGCTTCGTGTCTTTTTGAAATGGGATCATGGTCTTTTAAATGTGATCGTTAACTACTGTATCCATTTCCCAAAAACATTAGTTCATTTATAACACATTAAGAAGGAACCTTGTTATTGTGAAGAGACTTAATTCCACCTATTTGTCTAACTACTGAAGTCTGGGATTTTTTTTGTCTATTCATTTGTTCCAGTTCCCAGACTTTTGCTTTTTCTAGCATCACATTGACAGTACATGAGGAAGCATAGATGAAAAATGCTTTTAGTTAGGTTCAGAAAAACAGGTACTTTAATTCTGAGACCTTTCACATTGCAATAATACCATAATTACCATATTAATAATACATAGATATTACCTATGCTTGCTGAGAAGCAGGTTGTATTAGTTGTAGCACATTTCAGTACAGCTTTGGGGCTTTGGATTGGAGCTGCTCTTACCTCCAGCTATCGTAGAGCAACAGCTTTGTTGGCTTCTGTGCCCGAATATGTACCGTGACAGTGGGGCTACTCAATATAAGTAGGTGTGTTTTGCATGCTGACCCCATGCTTCTAACTTTATCGGGAAATCCAAAAATTACTTCTGGAAATAAATGAAATAAAGATGAAAAAGGCGCAATGATGAAAGTCCAGTGAATAATGTAATTTGTTCTTGCCTTCCCATTCCTATTTCATAGACTCTGTTAATGCTTTGATATTTCCTAGAAAGACTTTATATAAAGTAAATTGTGTTTTGATGAATCAGATGCTTTCATTTCATGTAACAAACCCAAAAAAGTTAGAATAGAAAATCTCCTAAAGCTTGGATTTAAGCATTCTATCTCTGCTTACATCCAACCTCACAAAACAAAGATGATTATGCCATTGTTCCAGTACATAAAGCAGTAGGTAGGAAAGAAGAGAAGCAGAAAGTCAGGCTACATGATGTAGCAGATTGTATGAAAAGAATGCATTATCTATAAAAAAGTTCTTTGTTATTTTCTCTGGATTATAGGTAAGGGTTGTACTATAAAAGTTTTTCCTAGGAAAAATGATGACTAGTTTTATTTAATCTATTGTTTTTTTTTATTTATTTAAATTGAAAAACAGGATTTATAGCCATGATGATATCTGTGGAGCTTATCTTTTTGTGGTTTCTGTTAAGATAATTTCAGCCTCTCATTTGAAATCTTTAATTGCTGCTAAATAAGGGAAAGGAGAACAAAATGAAAATAACTTGTAAATACCAGCTAGTGCCTATTTTCCATTGCAGGAGTAAAAATGTTTTGGAGTAGTGGTAATGACAAGAGTTCCCTTTTCTTGGTTTCAGACTCAGAATGAGTCTTATGAGGAGGCTTCTTGAGCCAAAGCAAAAACAATCAATAGTTAGCAATAGGAATTTCAAAGTTGCATATCGAAAGGAACATACAATGCTTACAGTGAACAACCATCAGATCTTCTGCTGTTCCCAGTGGTTTTCTGTTCTTTTCTATACAGGAAAGTGAGTCTCCTCTGAACAGCGATGTCACGGCATTTGCATTAAAGGCAAAAGTGATCTATCCCATCAGTCAGAAATTTAGGGTAAGATTTTCGATTTTATTTGTAAAAATTGATGACAATCATTCTACTTCAGCGTAAATTGGAGAGCCAAGTAATGGAAGAAAGTTTACTGCTGATCTGCATAACAGAGATCTTTATCTGTTTAAAGTCCACTGGCTGAGGGCTTATTCTGTAAGGTATAAGCTGTTTTCAGCTCCCCTTGACCCATGCAGTGCTTCACATGATGCCTGGTCTATTTTCATTGGAGTCAAGAGACTTCCTTTGGATGTTGAGTCTGTCCAAGAAGCCATAAAAAAAAAAACAAAACTTAGAAGGATTTGTTCTTCAGTAAGAAAACATGCACCAAGCCAGTAACCACAATAGAAGACTGCTTTTCTGGGCAGTGCAGAAACCTGTCAGTATGATGAATCTTAATTTATGTGGAAACACTTCTGCTGTGTATATTGTTTAATTTTTCACTTGAAGGCAAACACTGTGAATTGATGAGAAGTTTATTTCCTTATTATGTTATATTAATTGACCTTGTGAATTTTCTTGACTGTAGCCTTTGGCAGATGGCTCATCCAATCCATCTTTGCATGAGAATCCAAAGCAGGCGGTTCTACCTAATCAGGTCATGGAGACATCTGCTTCAGGCAGCCTGGGATCCCTGAGCCAGGGAGATAAAGAGGACTGCAGTTCTTCCACAACAATACATTCCACAGCAAGTGATGACAGATTTCAGGCTCGAGCCTTCCTCAAGGTGACCAGCTTCCCTGAAGTGCTAACATGTGAGAGGTAAGCGGTAAACCTGCCTTCGTGTTTGGTCATTTCCTAGTATGCCCAGACAGTCACTAAAGGTCTGGTGTAAACCAAAGGCTGGTGTATTCACCATATCAAGATGGGATTATCTTCTTATAAGCCTAAAGGTTGGGGAGATCATGCTGCACATGAAAAGTCAGTTTGTTCCTTACAAAATTCTGGGAATCAGAACTTTGGCAAAAGCTGTCTTGTAAAAGGTGTATCACTGTAGGATAAGGAGATCCCTTTGTTTTGGCTCATATGGTTAGTTCACAAGTGCAGTGTCATGCTAGACTGAGGATGGAGTCCTCTGCACAGTACTGCAGAGGTGTGTTGACAACAGCAAGGAGCAGTGGTCTCTCCTGTCTCTTAATAGCAACTACTTGTGTTTTATTGTGGAAAAAGAGTTCCTTTCTCAGGCGTGCCACTGATGAGTGGGTGAAGCTAATTGAAATGGACTGTCAGCTCTGATTTTCTTTCAGCTACCCCATGGCAAAGTACCCTTAGATGAATATATAAGTATCTGTTTTCATTAGCAAGAACAAAGAAAATCATATTTGACACTGTGGGGACTGGGGAAGGCACTAGTGACAAAGAGTATTTTCAGAATTTACACTCATTATAGCTGTTTTAATTTAAAGCCTTGGTGTAGCCACTCATGCCTATATTTACCCTGCCTTTTTCTAAAGGGAACTGCAACTCTAACTTTGTTAAAAACCCTGTTTTGTTTTGCTTACTTTTATGTAGAGATATATTACCTGAAAGAGAAGGCAATGTAGAAGTGACTTGGCTGTTGTTTTGGGGCAATGCTTTTAGGAAAATTTAGTGGTTAAGTTAAACTATTGTATGGCATTGCCCTTCTGTGTAAACTTCATTTAGATTGTTATTAACACTTTTTTAATCTTTGTTTTAGTTTTGATGTTAAGCTCTGCCTTTGCAGTCTTACTTTAAAAGACCTCATGCTTCTTGATACTGAACTCAGAAAAGAAAAACATGTGGTGGGTACTCATCTCTTACAGCTGTTTATTTTGAACATCTTAGTTGAATATCACTTTAGGAAATAATATAAACAACTGGCTAGCTAGGAAGTAGTGTAGCAAAGTTGCACTTCTACAGTACTGTCTATTTTTTCTCCTGCTGTGCATATAATATGAGCTTCCTAAAGGAATATAATATAATATATGGGGCTGTGAAATACAGAAAGTCAGATTGGATAATATACAAATTGGTTTTAAACTTTACACCAGAGAATAATATACAGCACTTGAGGTTCATGAAAAGAGGAGGGGAAATTACTTAATAGATGAGTTTATGTCTCAAGGACAATGCTTGTGCACTGCAATTCCAAGGACTCCAAAATCTTTGAGTAAAATTGAAAATCTGGTTCAGCTGAATCAATATCATTTTGATAAGTACAATAGTCGTTATTTTGTAGGACTGAAGAATTAAAGTACCCGTTTAAACCATAGTTAGCTCCTACATCAAGTCGTAGCATTCAAAGCAAAAATACCCCCCACAAAACAAACCAAAAATGGATGTATGCAATTAGAGCCGCAGAATACTGTTAGAGTTGTTTATGGTGACTAGTTATGGTAAAGGACAGAATCATTGCCATTACTGAGTTTTAGGCTAGTTAATATAAATCTTGACATAAAGTGTATAGCTTTCTTCTCCCCTTCTTTCACAATCTTTGAACAGATTTAATTTAATAAATGGTTGAGAATGTTTCAAGGGGTGGGATTTTCAACATAACTCAAAAGAAGCATGAAAGTAAACTTGAAACACAGCTTCTCTTCCAATGAGCTGTTGCCACCGAAGTAAATGAGAAAGGGAACTTGAGATCAGACTCTAGAAGGAAGTTTAGCTTTACTAGGGAAGGTTGAACTTGATCTGGAAGTTAATCATCAATTTGTAAGCGAAGATAAAGTCACAACATGATGATGTAATCACAGAAACACTGAGAAAATGAGCATTTAACACACTTCATGGTCCACCAGAAATCATAACAAAAGGCAGATGACTTTGACTTTTAGCTGAAGCTTTAAATGACTTTTATTTTTGCTAGCAGGGAAAAGGACAAAAAAATTTCAGTCTGGAGAATAGTTTCTTCCTTTTCCACTTTGCTTTCTCTGATTTTAGTGAGTCTTTCTTAGCATCAGATCTAGGAAAAAGAATTTTTTCCTCCAGTGTTTTCCTGAATCTTTTTTTTTGTTTGTTCTTGTCTTTTTTATACTATGTGCTGCGTTGGTTGTATATGCTCAGACTTGTAAACTCCTATCCAAAACATTGGCAAGTGTGATCCAAAACACAGCTGCTTTATGGTTTTCTCTTCTACTGAGCTCAAATTATAACATATTTTCCAGCTTTTGCTCAGTTGAAATGCTGGCTTTGATAACTGGCTTTATATATCAATATGATTTTATTTATGTTTTGATATGTTTAAAGTGGGCAATGTCTGTATCATCTGTTTTCAAGTACATGAATAACGGGCAGGTGGCTGTTGAATTTCACATATTTTTATCTTCACATTGGAAATTGTTGCAGCAGTTAGTTATGAAATGAATTGTCTTTACACTGATGGCTCTTAACTGAGGCAGGAGAGAAGAGGTTATGCAGAAATTATCCCAGCATTCAAAACCATCTTTTTGCAGATACTAGTATTACAGTCTTTTAAAAAAAAATTATATATTTGTAAAAGGATCACAGTTGGAAATTGGATGTATTTTTTTGTAAAAGGATGTAGCTAGAACTTGAGATGGTTACTTTTGGGTAGTACATAAAAATGTTGATACTTCATTTGGCTGACTGCAATTGAAATCATAGTAACCCTAACTATTCTATGATTTCTGTTGTTCTATATTGGATATGTTAGTATCTTCCAGTTTTAGGGGTTCACTAAAGTTTAGAAAAATGGACATTGTATTTTCAAATGATCTGCATTTTCTCCAATAAAGCATAGTTTAAAATGTGTCATTCTGGCTGCAAGTTTGTATGAGATTATGTCCTTGTCATTGTTACAATGTAACACCATCTCTCTGTATTTTACTGAAGCCAGTGCCAAAGAATTTTTCACAATGGAAGTACGGCAGAGTTGATGATGATGCTTCTGTTATTTTGCTTATGATTCACTGTAGTCTCACTGATAGATGTAAATGAACCAGACTTATCACAAAAATATCCTTATGATGTTGAACAGGCACTTAGTCTGGTTTTGTTTCTTTCCTTTTAATTAGATGGTTGTTCACATTCTCAAAATATACGTCACAGACTTTTATCATAAAAAGAAGATTACTGATGATTTGTTCAAGAAGATCCTTTTAATTCAAGAAAACGTAAGTGGTTTTGTTTGTTATAATTTAGGGACACAGAAAATAAGACTTAATCCCACCAGTTAGTGTAGGCTGCCACAGCAGGCTGTCTCAGCTGCTCCTTTTTAACAGCAACATAATTTGTAACCTTTTTCAGAAGAAATGCAGAGAAACTCCCTTGTTAGTCCATTCTCTCCGTTACCTTGTATGCATTTCCTCTTTGATATTGGATGAGATCATCAGGATGGTGGTGTGTAATCTGTTAAGGATAAAAGTATTTTGTAGTTTGAATCCATTCAATCAAGCAGAGCAATGCAAACCTTATTTGCTCAGATTTAATAATCTCTAATTATCAAGTCTTTGTCTGGTCCCATGTGTCATTACTGATAATAAAATAGCAGGAAATAAAAGTACCAGAAAGAAACTCAAGGCTTTCATCAAGGGAAAATATATTTTATTTTCCTCATTGTCCTTTTTCCTTCCACATACTTGTGTTAAAATCCATATGCTACTTCTGAACTAGAAGACATATATCGACAGTCAAATTGCATTTGAGGTGGAGTGACAGTACTATTTTTAAGATTCTTAGAAAGAAAAAATAAAAGCTTTACAAAACTAAACAAAATAGGAGAGTTGCTGGTTCCACTTTCCATTTTCCAGATTAGAGTCAGAGAAAAGTCTGGGTTGAAGAAGACTACCATTTCTCTAAGAGTCTGGTCTACTACTTAATTTTTTTCGCAGGAATGACTATTTTTTTTTTTTACATAGAAATGGAATTTCATGTTTAGCCATGAGCCTGTCAGCTTGTCAACTCTAGTTTTTGAGATTTATTTTGTTTCTGCAGTCTCATAATTTGCAAATTAATATCAGTAATCTCTGTAATTGTACTGTATATCAGAATGTATTTTGCCTAAAAACCATTCTTCTGACTTAAATCCTCAGTTTTAGTATTAAAGTCGATTATAATTCCTAAATGAAAAATGAGTTTTGGTGTGCAAATCCCTTTTCCTTCTGGCAATGACTTATAAACAGAGAGGTAATATAGATAAGGCATGTTTCCCAGTATAGCCTAACCCTCAGTTGGGCTGGATGGGACCAGTATCTTCATACATCTGAGCTGCTGCAAGGCAAAAACTGATTTTTTTTCTTTTTTTTTTTAGCTTTCAAGGTTTTTTTTAGTTTTTTTGTCATGTTTATTAGATGCAGTAATTTATCCAGTAGTCTTGTTTAAGTGTCAGTATGGGATTCCTGTGTCTGTACTATGAAGAGAAAGGTCTTGGAAACGTGACAGCCGTAAAGGTGGGATATCATACAAGCAGCAAGGCTGGTTATAAAAATACTTTGTAAAAGAGGCATTGGTAATAAGCAAACACATTGGCACTGGAAACTATTTAATGTAATGCTGCATTGGAAGCTTGACAGTTTGTATGATCTATTGCAGAGAGTGTTTTCCTCTTAATTCTGCATTGTAAGAAAAATCAAGAGATTTTGATGAAGTTGTTTGTGAAGCTTGTCAAAATATGGTCACATTTCTTTAAGGAATAAGGGTATCAAGTTAATGCATTGAGATCCAAAATTAGGTGGTATTAAAAGCATATATTTATTATGTAAGACATGTTTCAGCAACTGAAGGATTACCCATTTCAGTACTAACCTACTAGGTAATGCAGAAGATTAATATTTGTTAGTATCATTAGCTTTCAGAAAAAATCTTTCTGATTTCAAAGGATTTTACAAACCCATATAATCAGGTAGCCTGTAATTTGTCCCTTACGAGCATTACAGGTGTGTTCATCCATGTGTGCTAGCGCTGCAGAAAACACTAACTAATGATCATATCTGGATACTATCTGTGGTTCTCAACACAGTGTGTTCGTTCATAGCTGCTATTTAAGAGGGGGCATTTGCATTACTATAAAACATTTGTGAATAGGTTCAAAGGATTATTAGTATGAAGGCTGTGGAGCAGTGTTTACTAAAACTTGAATTCAGTGGAAATGGACAGCAGTCTTGATTGTACTCGCATAGTAGTGGAAATGAATATATTTGTATTAAGTGTGGTTCCTTGCCATATACCATATGTTTAAGTGCAGTTCCATATACTGTGCTTTTATTTTGCTTGTTGCAGAAGGTTCATTATCCAGAGGCAGAACTTTCGGAATGCTCTTGGTCAGCTTCCCTAGACACAAGCCAGAATGGGCATACAAATTCACTCCTGAATTTAGAAGTTATGTCTCTTTTTTCTTTTTAACATATCACTTGTCGTTTTTCCCCAGGGTTTTGAAGAGCTACAGAGTCAACTTGACTCTCGACTCCAGAATACTGAGATGTCAGAAGCCCATAATTCAGAGTACCAGACTTTAGAAGATCTAGAAAGGAAAGAAAGGGAATATTCTGAGCACGTAATAGATAATGTAACTTCCTATTATTTTCTAAAATTTAATATAATTCTTTGATGGGGAATGCTTATTTATTTTTTTTTTTTAACTGTTGGCTGGTGCATTGTAGTTTAGATGTGTGTGAGTCCTGAAAACATTTTTGCATTGCTCCAGCAAAGTATTTCCAACTCCCTTTGGGAGCCAGTATTTTTTTTATACAAAAACTGTTTTATCACACTGCTTTTAGAGCTGAGAAACGTGTATTGATTGTCAGATGGTAAAGATTTATTTTAAGCCTGCACGTAGCCTTTTAGGACTTTTATCATAGCACCTTGTTTTCTTCATTCCTCCATAACTAAGAGAGTAATAAGAGACTATAAAACTCTTGCTGTAATAAAATGCTAGAGATTGATAAGGAAACATGGTTTGTTTTTTTATTCATATTCTGCAGATGGAAACTTTCTGGAAGCAGACTGACAGAGCCCAGCAGGCTTTTTTGGATGAATCGAAATGCTCAAGTGCCAAAGCAACAAAAATAATGGTGGATCTGACCGAGAAGATGATTGCAGTAGAAAGCTTATTAAGTGAATCTCAAGATTTGCAGGCAATGGTAAAGTACAAAGAGAAACAAAAGTTGAGAGAGGTTTAGTCAATCTGAACACACAGAATGACTCAAGTGTACAGATTCTGTCAGTCCTGTCTTGGGAATGATGTAGACTCCTTATTTCAGTTGCCTCTTTCAGTTTTGTTGTAAAGAGCTCAGCTTGCATTGCAATTTACGAAGACTCACACAAAGATGGACTCTGTGCTTGTGTTCTCTTTCTCAAAATAGTGTTGAGGCAGTCATGTTAGGAAAAAGTGATACTAATGCAGCCAGTGTGCCAGAGCAAGAACACTAGATCTAATCATGAAGGAGAATTGTTATCCTCAGCATTAGGACATTTCGTTTCAAAGTATTTATTCCACTTTCACTGATAAATCTCTATCTGCTGTGACTCTGTGACCAGTGACTTTAACTGGAATTGAAAAGCCTTAGCATCTCTTAGCGATACAATTTTAAGAGGGAAAGATGTGTTTATAAATGCATGAGCACTGTGCTTTATGTTGTTTTAAATCTTAACATCCTTTATTCATTTTGCACAGGACAGGAAGAGTTAATCTGTAGATTAACATTACAATCAGAGTCTGGCTCACTGCATTTATTAGTAATTTGAAGAATAAGGGGTTAGCTAGTTTGATTTGGTTTACCGATAAACAGATACAGTAATTATTAGCTTGTTAGCTTTGCATTGGAGCAGCTAGGTAAACTAAGCTCTCCAGTTATGAAAATAGCAGCTGAGCATACAATAAACCCACTGCTCTCCTACACCAGTCAAGATTTTCAGAAATATTTAAGTACAGGAGACTGTTATTCACATGGTCTTGAGAAGCCTCCTTAGTTTTCTGTATAGTTTGTGAGTGAAAATTTTAGTGGAATGACAAGCACAACTGAAGGCTTATTCTTGGTTTCTAAACAGGGCTTTTTAATGTTTGTTTTAGGACATTCAGGAAAGGTTATTCAACTGGGAGCTTATGGTGAAAATGATCGATACATTGAAGTCTTATATCCCAGAAGAGTGCAAGTGGAGATTAAATATTGTATCAAATATTCTGGACCATTTAACTGTAAAGAATAATCTGTCAGTCCGACAAAAGGAAGAACTTTTAACAGATCTGCACAAGGCCTTTTGGGAACAGTTGGCACATTTCAGTAATGGTGAGTACTTAGAGCAGAGATCGTGACTTAACAAATATGGGTATAAATTCTCATTAGTGTATTACAGCTTCAGCCCTATAGTCCTCTGCTTTAAAAACATATTCACTAATTGGCAGACATTGTTATTGTGATGGGTGGATGCTTAGAATGGAAACTTTGGCTTTAAGCCTTTTAGGTCTTGTTCCAGGCATTACTATGATATTACAGTTCACATAATATGCACTTTATTTCACTAATTTGAAGATTGAAGAACAGTAACATTTTTTGCAAGTGTCTGTGAGATTCCTTCATTTACTGCCCAGATACTTGACAGTGTTGATGATACTGGCTAACACAAGGGGCAGTAATAGCTGTATATATGCAGAAGACTGTCTTATGATCTGCTTTCTGGAGCCAGAAGATCCACAAAACATAGTTGTGCTATCACTCTCATGAAAACTTAATTTTAAGGCAAATAATCTTCAGATAAACCTGTCTTTTACTATATGAGACTAAAAATACTTTAAAAATGAAGTCTTTTCCTATTCGTGTTACACACCTTCACATTGCCTGTCTGTTAAATATGTAATTATAACAGTCTAAGCTGACTGACGGACAAGGTTCTCCCTGTGTCACTTGGCGTATTACCTAATGCCCCGCATATTGAGAAACATACCTCCAACTTTTCTGATAGATGCTGTACCAAAGGCTCAGTGCTTTCCATCAGGACTCATGGAAAGGTATAGTACAGATTCAGCTAAAATGAGGAGTTTTTTACTCACACATTTTCCAGAATCATCTGCTACTAGTTGGCATATTTAAAGAAAATTATCCTCGCAAAATGTCATTAGGGTTAGAGTTCAGTGAGCTAGATAGATAGTCAGAATGAAGGTAGTCTTGTTGCAGTATATTGTAGCTGCAGTGCTGCTCATTCACTTTCAGGCTTCATGCTGATGCACTGTGCCATGTCTCAATCAGGAGTTCACAGAATCACAGAATAGTTGAGGTTGGAAGGAACCTCATGAGATGATTTGGTCCATTCGCTCTTTACTCAGGCAGGGTCAACTATAGCTGGTTGGTTGCCCAGGAAATGGAATGTGCTTAAAAGAGTGAAATAAAAAATAATCTGAAGTACAGCATTTTGATGTGAGAGACTGTGTTGACCTTACTTACAAGCTCCTAAATACATAAATTGAACTGTACCTATAATGTGTAAGCAGAACACAAAGCCATCAAGACTCTCCTCCTAGGAAACAAACAAGGAAGTAGTAAAGAAACAAGTAGTGTTTAAAAATAACAGTTGCTGTTTGTTCATATGACATTTTTATTACAGGCTTTCTTGTACTTTCAGTGCACTTTCAAATATTTTGGCAGTGCATCATCAGCCTGTGGATAAGCACAATAAATTAGTGTGGAGAATAAGTAAACTGCTTGGTGCTGTAATAATGCACTCCTTTATTTCTCCACAAAATAACTTCTCATAGTCACAGCAGCATGATGTGGTGGCAGAACAGTAGCCACAGAAGACTGTTCTTTTGTATTCCCCTTTAGCTGCCTGAGTTGGAGTGAAATACTGGTCTAGCGAAGGACAAGGGGAGGGAAATGAATAAAGTTCTTAGATGGACAGACAGTGAGACAGAATGTAGTTGCAGAACACTGAAAGCACAAATTCCACTATTCAGCACAGGGTCCAGATAGACTCATGAATTTATAAATCACTTGGACCTATAAGGGGAGGTGAAGAGGGCAGGAGCTTGGTCTCAGACATTTCATGGTACTAGCACAAGATCAGAGGGGCCTTAACAACTTCTGCTGCAGCTTCTTGGATGAGTCACTTTGGGAGGCTAGTATGGCTGCATGCCAGTTAAAGCAAATATGAACTAGCACTGCTCTGGATCTTCTCTCCACGCAGTATGTTTCTGCCTCTGTCCTTGCAGCAGCATTTGCATATCTGCAGTTAGGTGATAAGCCACTTCTTTTGGGGTGCTGTAGGCGGGAATCTGTTTCTTGAACTAGCACACTGCCTTTACCTGAGCACCAGTGACAGGGAGGACGCAGATGGTAGTGATCCAAAAACCTAGTAAGTTAAGTGCCATGTAGTGACCCCAAAAGTTCACATGTAAAAAGACTGGCAGGGTAAGACTCAAATTTGAAGTTCTCTGTGGTGATTACTTGTCTCTCACTCAGTAGCAGGTTTCTGTGAGCTTATGTTGTGAGACAATAACAGATGCTGCTTTCTGCCTGTGGTATCTAATCATCTGTGTTTTATGCTCCAGAATGTATCCAGCAAAGCAAAGACCTGATCTTGAAACGACTTGAGAGCTGTGCAAAGAAGAAAGAAGAGTTCAAACACAGACAGAAAGCTGACCAAGGCAGTCTCCTCAGTAAAACTGTCCATAATGAAGATGTTCATGATTTTCTTAAGGTGTGCACATAAAAGCTTATTTTCACTGTTCCATTTTTTTTTAAGCCCAAATATATTACATATTCCTCCCTCTTCCATAAAGCTGTGATTTTTGAGTCTTTCTGAGAAGAATAGGAGCAGTAGCGTAGGGAGGACAGCGTCAGACCCTTATTGCCTAGGCTTGCTTGGAGACTTTTTCTCCAGTATTGTTCTTGTTACATTGGAACAAAATGCTGAAGGGTGTTAATGCTAGATTGCTTGTTTTGTAGAAAACATTTTTTACTGGGTTACTATGTGTTCAACGTTGGAAATCTCTGGAAGATGTATCTGTCCTGCCTTACAGGAGAAAGCAGGCTGCACTAATCTAAAAGCTTTTCTGTGAGTGAGGTTACTAAGCTCAGAAGGCTATCAAATTTTACTAAGCAGAGGGAAAACTCATTATGATTGCTGGCAGGATACATTAGGGAAGGTTTGCCATGGATAATTTAGTATGGTATACAATGGCCAGTGTAATGTTTTCTTGCCAGTATTTTCTATAAAGCTCCATTGTTATAATTCACAATACATATAGGAGATCAGTGTTCTTAGCTGTAAATGCTGGTAACTGCAAAACTACTATAACTGCTGAGAACTACAGACCCAAGTTATTAGGGATAATAAAAAAAAAATCAATCCTCAATTTTCATAAAAAGAAATAATTTAAGGTTAAAGTGGTTACATCCAGCAGCATTAAACTTTTGATGAAATCTATTAACTTAGGTAAATTAATCTGTGAGAAGACTCAGATTCCAGCTGTAATAAACTGTCAAAATTTATTGATCTCAACACTGCAATTTTGTACTGCAGGGCCAAGTTCTTTGATTATGAACTGGATAATGGAGTTACTGTTCTTGTATGCAACACCTGTGCAGCAACCCCTTATTTCAAAACCAAAGGTTTCAGTCACTTTAAAAGAGTAGAGCACATTTTGCCTCTTTGGCTTTCTATAACTTGAGGCAAATAATTCTGTCACACGTTTTTATAGCCATTGAGCACTTGGGAGTTTATTTTCGTTATGTGCATCTCTCAAAACTCTTGGATGCATCCAAAAAGCTTAAGAAATTTTGTATTAAGACCTCTCCCCTACCAACTTAGAGCCATACAGCTTTGCTCAAGAGATGCTACGTTCTGTAGGTCTTAGGAAAGCTAACAAATACATTTACTTAAACTGTTGACTAATGATCTGCTTATAACAGGCAAGTAGAAATGGGCAACTTCCTCTTCATGTTGCAGGACAGAATACAGCTGGGTCTTAGTATTTTTAAATGTCTGTGTGCAAATAATGAAACAAGTCAGAAACTTAAGCCTTTCTGGTACCACAGTGGAGCGAGCCTTTCTCCCCCCCCCCCCCCCAAATAGATGGGGTCTTAAGTCCAGAGGCTCTCTGAAGAATAAAAAAAATGGTATGTATTTCCTATGTAACTCCCATGGTTTGACTTGAATAATCCAGTAATTATTTTGTATAAACAATCCTCTCAGAACTGAGGAGCTATTTTAAACCTGTTTCATGGTTTCACAGCCAGCCCAGTGAAGGAATTGGTTCTGAATCCTCGCCATGAGCCCAGAGTTGGACCCATTAAATGCACTTTTCTTCTTTGCCTTCCCCCCTGCACCTCATTGGAGGGCTCGCACTACTATGGTAGCAATCTCAGCAGTAACTGACCTTTCTGCTGAATATAAAGTGCTTGCCAATTACGAAGGTGGATTTTGCAATGAACTTTCTTCACATCGGTTTCTTTTGAACATGATTTGGGTGGTAATGACTTAGTTGCTGCAGCTCTGAGTTTTATATGGCAAAATGACCTAGATAGTTAAAGTTAGATAGAGTTCCTGTATCATCTGTTTCTTTCATCTCTTTAAACTGGAAAAGGAGCACTTTTTTTGTTTTGTATTATTTTTTTTTACTGTCAGAAAATACACAAATGATCAAATGAAGCACACAAGCCAAAAAGTGCTAGTTACAGTATTGGGTACATATTGTTTAACCCAAATTACTTAGGCCATAGAGTTTCATGTTTAAGACTGAGTATGTTCAAGTTAAGGTGATGAGGCAATGTCCCTCTGTTTCACAATTCCAGCTAAACACTTCACTGTTGTGATGGTACATGGCAAAGGGATCAGGGAAAGGAAAGAGAGAATCATAAGAAGCTATCAATTTTTTTTCAGCTACTTAAATACAGCATTTGTGTTTCTTTTAGGCATACCATGAATTGCTAGAGAGGCATCGGCAAGCACAGTGGGAACTGAAGGAGGAGGATGACTGCGAGAGCACGGAGGCTATTGCAGACCTCTACAAGGTGCTATCTCTAGTGATATATGTCATTTACTAATATAAATTTGGAAGATTCTCTGACTGCACTACACAGTGTCAAGCCTTGGGAAGGATTGAGAAATTGCAGGAGAGATCATGGTGACTCTGGCAAACCTCAAGGTAGCACAGGTGTTCACATTAGCGTGCGTTTTCCATTATCTTCCCAACACACTACATTTCCTAACCTTGTGGTGGCTGACAAGGCTGGAGTAACACTGAGAGCATATATGTCTGGCATTACATTACCAGGAGAAACACTTCATTTATGTAGCATAATTATCTCCTCTGCACCGTGGTAGCATGATACTATTCTTAGTTAACTTCACTTTATCTCCAAAAATAGTTTTCTCATTTCTCTTCCTCTCAGAGAAGTTGTTTTGACACTAGTTAGTTCACTGAAATAAGTTCACATCTTTGGTGTAAGTAATATTTTTATATTTCTTTTATGTTCCTGATTTGGAAAAATATGTAAATGCTTCATACATTTGCACTGTGTTAAATTATTTTCTGTCTGCAGTGAAAATGTGAGATAACATGGTCTATCTCATGAAGGCCAAAACCAGCCAGGAGTGACCTTTAATTAGGCTGGAACAAATCACTCTTGGCTCAACAGAATCCTTGTCATGATTAATTATGACCAGATCAGGGTATTATGGAAACTTGTAGTTCCTATTATATTAGGATAAGGTATCCACACAGTCTTAATTAGAACTAGTCCAAATGCACTTTTTCAGATTCAATTGATAAAAAATCAAAGCAGCTCTATTTTGAACAAGTAGTTTTGCCATGGTTTCATGTAATAGTGCAAGCAACAGGGTATTTAGTAAGCACTACTCCTTTGGAGAAAGGAAAAGTTTGCTTGGATGGCTGTGCCAGTGAATTACGGTTGATTAATTGTACAAAGCCATTTAATTTAAGTAGAGTTATCATGTATTCTGATCCTGCTATATGCGGTCCATTCTCCAGAGTTACTAATTTATCCATCTCCTTCCTCAATTCACATGAAGTTTCTGGAGACCAAACAATTCTTTTTCACCCTGTGCAGTTCCACCTCATTTGTGATATTATATTGCTTTCCTTTATTGGGTACTTTGCTTTCGTGACATTAAGATCAGACTGAAAATCTTACTTCTTTCACTGCTGTTAGCTAAGTTTTCTTTTCCATTAAAGAAAAATTGGTTTGGGTGAATTAAGTGTTTATAGAATTGCCAAGTTGCCAGGAGAGCTGCATAAACTTGAACCCTGCCGATTCCATCCAGCTCTAAGCCATTATATTCCATATTACAGCTGCTCTCTTATTCCTAGATCCAAACAAACACTGCCAGACATGAAAAATCACAAGTACTGTGATCCAGCTGGCATCTGTTGAATGGAGGCCCACAAATCCTAATTTACACCTCTTTTTCCCTAACAAAAGATTTTTATTGTGACATTTAACATAAAGAGCAACTGCATTTTCTCCCCTTAACCCTAAATACAGTTACTACAGACTGTTTTAGGAGAGCAGACTGCATCAGAATGTACCTTGTAAGTAGCATAAGTTAGAAAGAAGAGGAAATGCAGATAAGCATACCCCTACTGTAGGTAAATGGAGTTGTTCTGACTTCTACAGCTGAGGTAACTGCAGTAGTTATACATATGTTGTCCATTACCTGGGGCATAAAAGCAAAAGTAGATTTGCCATTAAGGTAAGGCTTTACGTCTCACAACTACAATGCCTTTGCTTCTCTCCCTAGTCTACCACACTTTCAGAGAAAGAAGTGCATCTTGGACAAGCAGAAGCCTTTCCCTAGGCAGCAGAGCTTTGCCTCTTCGCTTAGTTTCTCTGTGTTTCTGCTAGGGAAAGCAGCATTAACTACACTTTAAGGTAACAGTAACTTTAATGCTATCAGTGGGGAAGGCAAAATACCCATGTGAAGGCAGCAGTGATTTGTGATACTCCACAGTGCAGTGATACGACTGCAGCTCAGGTGGACCTGAGGAAGCAAACATTAGACTCACCAGATGAGTACCAGCAACCTTTATGTGGCAATAGTCATAGAATCATAAAATAGTTAGAGTTGGAAAGGACCTTAAGATCATCTAGTTCCAACCCCCCTGCCAGGGGCAGGGACACCTCACACTAA
>JASSUY010040778.1:0-13541 GCA_032466535.1 Forpus xanthops | reverse complement strand
CAGTGCTCAAGGCCAGGTTGGACACAGGGGCTTGGAGCAAGCTGCTCTATGGAAGGTGTTCCTGCCCATGGCAGGGGGTTGGAGCTGGAGGAGCTTTAAGGTCCCTTCCAGCACCCCAAACCAGGCTGGGATCCTGTGAGTTGTCTACAGCAGCTCAGGTGTCCTTCTGCGAATGCAGATCCTTGGATCTTCCCAGGACCAAGGCTCTGTTGCAGCAGGGTCTAGGGGAGAGCTGGCACAGCTCAACATGTCCTAGAGGTAATTGTGCAGGAGGCAATGGCTTCCACATCCACCAAGTGACAGCAGCCAGCCACTGGAACAACTTATCCCACGGGATCCGGTTGTTTCTTGGCTGCAAGGTCTATTTGGAGGTACCCATGTTTCTGCACTCAGTGTTTGGCACAATGGAGCCCTGTTCCATCCGAGGAGCTGCTGTCAGTGCACCACCAAAAGAGGGATGGGGAATATTGCTTTCTCTGGGAAATCACAGGAGCAAACCCCAAGTAACCTTGGTTACACCTCTTTATTCACAGTGCACACAGCAGCTCACAGCAGAAGTCCTTTTCTTACGGACGTTTTGAGCACTCCATGTACCCGCAGAGGCAAACCAGTGCAGCCAGGGCAAGGAAGGCATTGGTAAGACAAGTACATGTGATGTAATGGTTCTCTCATCACTCCAGTGCTCTTGGCCAGTCTCTCCTGAGGAGGTCAGCTCCAATACAGTGGGAAGTTGTTGTTACTTCTGTTCTTGCCCAAGTCCCGCAGTGATTTGTTTTTGTAGCTCCTGGAGATGAAACATCTTTGGCTGCAGTCACAAACGTGCTAACGAGGTGTCCATGGTTGGATGGCTTTGTAAGAGGGTTTGCAGCTTAAATCCTTCATAATGTGGGATTTGGGAGATATGTTTGCCCAGTGCTTAGCCTAATCTCTTGGTTCTGTTGTTATAGAAATGCCCTTTGTTGCTTTCCCACCGGCCTTTGGCCATGGAAGTTCTCTCTCCTCCTGTGTACAAAGTGCTTGCTCATCGTTTCCACCCTTACAGAGGGATTTCCACAACCAAAGTCACTTGTGCTGCATCCTCATACTCCTTTTGGGGGATTTTCCAGATTCACCTTTCCCACTCTCCTCTGAGTTACCCATATTGTGTCCATGGTCTGAGAGGAGGACATTGCCTCCATAAGAAGTCAATCCCCAGTCCCTCTTGCATGCCAGCTGGTAGGAAGCCACAGCCAAGCTTCCTCTGAAAGCTATCTTTAACCCTTCATCCTTCCCACTTGTTTTCCCTGGCAGATCCTCAGGGACTTGCTGAACAAGATTGTTCTCACTTACACATCCCCTGTGACTGTATGAAAGAGCTCTGCTTTGAGAAACACACTTCTTACGTATATTCTTGTCGATACCTGTCTTTTTCTTGTGTCCTTGCCATGAAATCCTTCTTGTGAAGCCAAAGAGGAACAGTCTGAAATCCGCTTGAGTTTTTACTTTGTCTTCCCTTATTTTGGGCACTAAGGACTGGTTTTCCTGGCATATTCTCTGGCCTGATTGGCCGAAGTGCAGTTGTTTTTGTGCTGTTCTGGTACTCATTGTGGGACTCACATGACCATGCATAGGGATTTAATGTGATTTGGTCTTTCAGAGGCGTGAATCCTACCCCATGTCCAAGGTATCCCCATGGTTGGATCCTACCCTCAATACCTAAGCTGTAAGAGCAGCACAGGATGCAAGGATATCCATGCCAGAGGTGAACCAGCGTAGTTCATAACATGCATGAACATACAGTGCACATGTGGGCATTGTGTGTATAGCCAGGACTTGCTCCAAGTCATATTGCCATGATGACTTACAGTATGATGGCATGACCTCCTGATGGAGATAACCCATGTGTGTGTATGAACTGAGCATGCAGTCCAACCCAACTGTAGCATACAAACAGGAAAGCTTTAACCTCATCTCTGGCAATGTTCAAGGCCAGGTTGGACAGAGCCTTGGGTGACATGGTTTAGTGTGAGGTGTCGCTGCCCGTGTCACAGGGCTGGAACTGGATGATCTTAAGGTCCTTTCCCACTCAAACCATCCATGGTGTGGTCCTATGTCGTGCTGCTCATTTGCTGCAGTCTGACACCTAAGCACACATCTCCATTTGTGTCTGTGAACTCCAATACCCTCACTCCCCACCAACACACTCAGTGAAGTCCAGATACAGATTGGATGTCCATCTCAGGTTTTAATAGCACTGAAGTGAAGAAGCACAAGAAGAAGCCAAAGAAAACACAGCTTGCATGAACCCCTCAACAATACAGCTTCATTGGGTACATTCAGCCTGAACGAGGGTTAACATAAGTGACACTGACAGCAATCAAAACACAGGTAAAGCCAAAGGGTCTGGACACAACGCTTGGTGGACATTGGTCCATAGGGGAAGATAAAAGCTCAGTCCAGCTGGTGACTGCTGTCTTACCATACCTAGGAAGGATATGCATTTTCAGTCCGCAGGTTTCTGTTCAGACCTTCGTGGTCTTCCCTGCTTTGGCATTGGTTATAAGGGAGCCTGTAGGCCAAGGTGGGTCTTAAGGTTGAGTTCAGTCTCCTTTTGGGTTTGTGTGGCAATGGTTTGCATCAGGAGGCTCCAGGGGTGGCTTCAGTGAGAAGCTGCTGGAAGCTTCCCCCGTATCTGAAGGAGCCAATGCAGCCGGATCCAAGATGGACCCACCACTGGCCAAGGCTGAGCCCATCAGTGATGATGGCAGCACCTCTGGGATATGGGATTTAAGAAGGGAGAAAAACCCTGCAATTGAAGCCGGAGGGAGGAGTGAGATCATGCTAGAGGAGCATCCATGCAGAGCCAAGGTCAATGCAGGGGGAGGCAGGAGGTGCTCCAGGCACCAGAGAGGAGGTTCCCCTGCAGTCCGTGGTGCAGCCCATAGCGAGGCAGCTGTGCTCTGCAGCACATGGGGGTCCATGGGGGGGCAGAGGATGCCTGATGGAAGCTGTGACCCCATAGGAATCTCACGCTGGAGCAGACTCCTGTGGATCCATTGAGAGAGGAACCTAGAGGGATTCCCAAGCCAGGTCTGTTTACCCATGATGGTAACTGGTCAGTGATCTCTCTGTCCTTATCTCAACCCATGAACCTTTCATTATGTTTTCTTTCCCTTCCAGCTGAAGAGGGCAGTGATGGAGCAGCTTTGGTGGCAGCCCACCATCCAGCCTAGGTCAACCCATCACACTCCTGTTTGGTTTTGGGCCATCCACAGTTCGATGCGTGCCTGGATAACTCCTAAGGGCTTTTTGCACTAAGTTTCCTCAGAACTAGGTGTGTTTTACAGCTGCAGGTGTCTGTTGTAATCTATCTTTGCCTAATTTGATCCTTCTGGGCAAATGGAGCGAGAGGAGACACAGGGGTTTGTTCTTCAGCTTCTCATTGCTTCTTCATGAATGACACTTGCCCGAGGCTGTTGTTTTTGGAGAGCTGATGCTCCTGTTCATTGTGAAGACTCCTGGAGCCCTTGGTGCAGGCTTTGAGCTATGCAAATCTAAACCAGAATGACATTTAAAACACTTCCGTGCTATACCCCAATGTGCACAGGCATTGACTCAGATCCTTCAAGTAAAACAAACCCTCTTGGAGTACCCGTAAAGTTCTCAGCTCCTCCAGGTAATTATATTCTGACATAAGTTGTTTGGATCCCATTTAAGGTAACTCCAATTTGGACCTCATTATGATGGATAAAGATGAATTAGTCACTGGAGCTGGAAGCTGGGCTGTCTCTGGAGGCTTGTGATCATGACCTGCCTGCTTCAGTTTGGGCAAAGATGGGACAGTTTCAGCTAAAGACGTGTGTGTACACAGAGGTGCATAAAGGGGCTCAGGGTCAGAGCTGAGAGACGTTAACAGCGGAACTGGAGAGGGAAAGGACACGGAGAGGAGGATAGCAGTGGGACCTGGAGAACCCATGACAGAGTCGCGTCACTTTGTCAGATGGTTTTGTTCCCCAAGGCAAAATGTTTCCACAAAACATGGGCAAAAATAAAGGCTTTGGAGCTGCTGGGCCTGAAGATGTGGTTCCACTGCCAGTGCTGCCTGTGGAGAGTGAGGTGGTTGGGATGCACTGAGGAGGTCTGGAGAGCAGCATCACCTTGTTAAGGGAGCGTGGTGTGGTCAGAGGGCCATTGGTCATCTCAGCGTGGTACTGAGCTGGTGGGGGGAGTTTGGAGGGCAACACCAGCCACCAGCAGCTTTCCAGGCTCTGAGTTTGGGGCTGGGCTCTGGATTGTCTGCTCAGCCCTGCAGGGAGCACATTTTCATTGTCTATGGTTATAGAAGGCCATAGAAAAGAGCTGAGCCATGTACTTCTCTTTCACTCATCCATCCAAGTGGATGGCCTATGTGTAGCAGCCAAGGCATTGGTCAAAAGTGGAAGATCTAGGACTCTGCGCTTCTTGAACTGTTGTTTAGCACCACTGGCAAGAGTTCAGCCTACATTTACCACTGGAAGTACTTCACTTAGTTCAAAGTAGTCCTTATACTTTGCTCTTCAGAGGAATCTTCGAACACATCACTATAATCCCAACCAGTTTGGTGTGACATGTGGATGTGTTAGCTGCACTACCTGAATTCCAAGCCCATAAGGGGTTCAAATCTGCTTGAATTTTTGCTACAAGGCAAATCTGCATTGCCAAACCTGAAGAAAGCAGACCCTGTTGCCCCACTATCTTCTACATAGCATCCAAAAGTAACCTATAGTTCTAGTTCTTCTTTTTCAAAGCCCCAAATGAGGTTGGACGGAGTTGAGAGCAACCCAACTGGTAGAAGGTGTCCCTGCCATGGCAGGGGGTTGGAACTGGATGAGCTTTGAGGTCCCTTCCAACCCAAACCAGCCTGGTATTCCATGAGTCATTATTGCAGCCAGAATCCCCATTTCAAGCATCAATCCACAGCAGGCACGTGGAAGCATTTCCATGTGTATCTTCAAGCCCATAGAAGTGTGAACATTGAGTTTGCTGTCTGTAGGTCAGTGTTTGTGGTGTCTTGCAGCATGTGTCAGTGTTTAAGTGCTTTCTGACAAGTGATTTGGCCCAACCTTGGTTACGGAGCTGATTTCTTGCCTATTCCTTGTCTTTGTTTCAAGCCCTTAATGCTCCTAAATCCGTGTATCTACATGTCCTCCTTGATAACGCAGACCTGGAAGATGCTTTAAAGACATAGATGATAAAATACAGCTCCTCTTTACTTCCCTTCCCCTTTCTTGTGCCCTTTCTGAGCACAGGGCTCATCTTCAAGGAGCACTCATTTCCATTACTAGATATTTATGTTTTCCAAATCTCACTCCCATCTGCAGCTGTTGGCTTCAGTTTGGGCTCTTTTCTTTTGGTCTGGGTTGGTTTAGGGTTGCTGTGGTTGTTATCCTCTCAAGAGAATGAAACTACGTGGCTTTCCAAGTTCTGGAATGAACGTCAAATACGGCATTCCAAACAATTATTCAAGCTGGTAATAAGCAGTGAGACATCCTTCCTGTAGAGAAGCTGAACAATGGTCTCCTCGGACAGAAGCAAAACATTAGGAGCCTTCCATATGCTGCTGCTGATTTATATGGTGGCAACAGCTCTGAGCGGGATAGGAGGCCCCAGTGAGTATCTGGATATCCTATGGGAAGAAAAGCTCTGTGGGTTTCACCCTGACGTGCCATACAGTTCTGGGAGTTTTGTCCCCATCTCCTCAACATCTTTGTTTTGAGAGCGTTTGCTCCTTTCCACGGCTTTTTTAGCCCTTTCCATCACTTCCCTGTCTTTTTTATCTGATTCCATCACTTCTCTGGTTTACCCCGAACACCCAAGGGAAGCATTTGAGCCATCTCCCACCTCAAACACCAGGAGGACCTCCAGGGAAGAGCAGTGTTGGTTGAACTTGGCTGCCAGTTTGACCTGTGTCCCCGCAGCCCCGCTAAACACATCCCCTTCCCACACCATGTTCGTGGTCTGCTGCAGCACTGTCTTCTCTTGCCCAAGGACCATGGCTTGGTTGGCTTTTGGTACCTTGACCCTGAACCGGACCCAGGTCTCCTCTTGGAGCACCCCTGTCCGTGGCTCTAGCAACACACACCCCATTCTCCATAAGCTGTAGACCCTGGGGAAGGGAGGCCAGCTGGGATCGGAGAAGCAGCGTATAACGTAGTCACAAATATGGACAAAGTCCTTGTGGTCCTTGCTTCTCCCATAAAGCCCCACTTTATAGATGCCTGACTCAGGGAGCATAACACACACACTGACTTTAGTCCTTAGGTGGGTGACAAGGACGTATCTCTCCAATGGGTACTTGGTGCTGACGACTTTGTCCTTACTCAAGCTGGCGGCCACCTCGACATCAGTGGTGGTGTGGAAGGTGATGTTGCACTTCCCCACCTTGGTGGTGATGATGGGGGCTGAATGGCTGGGGTTGGAGAGGCCGTGGCTGCTGGAGCTGATCCCGCTCCCGCAGTGCATGCTCAGCCCCAAAGGGAAGAGCTCGTTCTGGTTGATGGGCCTTGAACAGCGCATGAGGAAATTGGCCACGTTCCTGAATGTGATGCCTCCTAAATCCTTCACGAACACAGAGAGCCGGTAGTAACCCTGGAAAGGACAGAGCACGTGGCAACTGAGTTTGTCCTCCTCAGCTTGGGCAGCCAGGCATTTCTTGCTCAAAGCAGCATCTAAATCGTTATTAACCAGCTCATACATAGCAAGCAAGGGTCGGGATGTCTGGAGAGTCAAAAGCAATGTTCCCTCTGGAACAATGAGCAGCTCCCCTTTGTGGCTGCTCTCCTCGATGCCAAAATCTCTCAGCTTTTGGCGAAGGCCCCAGAAACGAAAAGGATTTTCGGGCAGTTTCTCTCCATTGCGTGGCTCCAGGCATTGGATCTGATAGGAGCACACCCAGTTGTAAGGGTCCTCAGAGTCAGCGTGACGAGCAAAGATCATGAGGTCAAACAGGCCCTGGGTTGGCGGAGTCACCTTGATGGTCATCCTGTTCTCGGACATCACCATCATCCCATGATCTGCGCTTATGTCCTCTTCAGTTGTGGTGCCCTGGAGTTTGGAGAGCTGGTAGGTGAACTCTGTCGGGTGCGTGCTCCCCAGCATCACTGACACCTCCCCATGGGCTGTAAAGCATGAGCAAAACACCTTTTACATACACTTTGACAGTGTTGAAACAGATCCTCTACAGGGGAAACAGAGACCCGATTCTCCTTCTTTTTGCCCCTACCTGCTGAAAGACCTTTTCAAGACTCTTCATCTTTTACCATTTTTTTAACTCCTGCTGAAAGAAGGGTGATGATATCACTGGATCTGAAAGGGACAGGCCCAAATAACTCTTTGGACCTCAGACATCTGTAACTGTTTGGACCCTGAGACATCTGAAGCTAAGCTAATGATGTCCCATACAGGATAACTCTTGCACGGCTTCTTGGAGGAACTCCTCAAAGCTGCAGGTCTTACCCTGTGGTGTCAAACCAATAAAACAGCTGGGAGGATCAATATAACCCAGCCTGGCTGGTTGGAGATCCCACATCACTGCCACACTTCCAGGAATGATTTCATTTTCCCCATGTATTATTACTAAAACACTTTTTCTAAGTGTTTTCTTCGCCAAATCACAGAAATCCACAAACTTGGAGTGCGTGCTAACCAAGGAGAAAAGGAGAGCAGGAGGTGTGAAGGAGAGGCAAACTGGTACAGCTCCAGGTGGTGGTACCATGGTTGATAGATAAGTGCTGGGGCTTCTTCCCAATGGCTTTTGCTCTTTGAGTGGACATGATCTCGCTGCCCGTGGCATGGGGCTTGGAACTTGAGGATCTTAAGGTCCTTTCCAACCCTAACTATTCTATGACTCTATCCTATGACTTCCTGCAGACCAACCTGCTCCCACAGGTTGAGCACTGCACGTGGCTGCAAACCCAATCTGAGCCCACCTTCACACCCAGAAGTGAAGTGAAGTCATGGGGGTCTTGGTTTCACCCCTACGCTCCATGTGCCACATCTTGCTGCTTACAAACCCACAGGAAGAGACATCAATTCCCTATGCAACAAGCACTCCCAAGGGATTCCCATCTGCTCCAAAGGGGCAGTGGAGACAGGACAAGGCTTTGTGAGGCTGTGTAACCGGCACACAGCAGGCTGCTTTCGGCACATGGTGATCTGCATCACCCCATGCGAAGCCGCAGGTACTGGGGCAGCCTGGCTGGCAAACCCCGGTTTAATGGTACTTTATACCTTTTTCCTGCAGGTTTAGATGAAAGCATGAGAAAAACGGCCACAGCAGAATAAGACTTTGAGTCTTTTTGCCCTCAAGGATCCCAGAGCTCTTCACAGCGCCTGGCACTGGCATGGAATCATAGATAGAGATGCGTGCTTAAACCCGCCATCCTGAAGGTCTGTGGAAATGAAGCCTGCACTTCATTACCCAAGGTCCCAAGTGCCCAAGCATGGCTTGTCTCACATCCAGAGTGTGGGGCTGCTCTACATCGTCCCATCCTCACCATGGTTGAGGGTTGAATACAGCAATGGCACGGTGGGAGCCCATGGCCTGTATCAGCACCCGTGCTGTGCACAATGCTCATTTGTTTTGGGTGCTAACACAGAATGACACAAAGACTCCAGCTTCATGCTGAATAAATGGTCCCTTGCTAATTATTAGATTATGAAACGGGTTTCATAATCTAATGAATAACGAGGGGGGGGGGACGACTCTGCTTTATTTTTTTTCAGTTAATTCTGTTTGAATCTGGATTTTTGCATTGTTTGCCCCACAGTTTTTGTTGGTAGGTTGAAAAAGAGACGTAAAAAGAATGGGGAGGCTGGCTTTTATTTGTGCCTCGCCTGTTAAAGCTGTGACTTGGCTCACACAGTAAGTGCAAACAATTCTCCCCTGGCAAGCGTTCAGTGGAGACATTACTGATGACAGACTTTATTAACTGCAGGTTTGCTTGTTATTAAATTCTCTCTATGCTAGTTTCCGAAGCTGCTGGCCTGGCCGGCTGCATCGTATTAGGAGCTTTAGGAAGAAAGAAAAGAACAGAACATTGTATACAGCGGAGCCAGCGATGGGGAGATAGGGAAAGCCAGCGGTGCATATTGCTTTGGGAAGGAGACCCAAGGAGATAATGAATGACTAGGTTTAAAACAAACATCTCTTTGTTTCATGGGGCTAATTGAAGCCATGCACTAGAGTTTCCTGGTTTCCAGGTGAAGCTGGGGATGTGTTCCCATGTCAGCACACTCAGTGCTGAAGGAGGTCAATGTATGTTGCATTAGCTGTTTGGGGGGAAATCCACCATTAATGTACAGGCGTGTTTCTAATTTGTCAAAGCCTTGTTTAAAAGGCTTCCCTTCCCCTTTCCCACCCTGGCTCTTGTGTCTACAGCATGTCACAATGACTGCCTTCTATACAAAACCCTTATCTTATATCGTCTTGATTCCATAGGACTCAATGCTCTTCATCACTGCTCCAACCCTAACAGCATGGACAATATTAGCAATTCAAAGGGATGGGTTTCCAAAGGATGGGTGCCAAGTACGTCCCGAAAATCAGGTCCCTTCACAAAGTGGCCCACCTTCAGCTCCCATCAGTCACTTCTGGGAGGAACCTTGGTGTTTTAATCAGATGGGAGCTGCTCAGATAGGAGAGGGCAGGAATTGATCCGCAGTATCCGAAGAGGAAACATAGGCTGACTTTGTACCAAAGATCTAAAGCAGTTTTGCACTAAGGTTGCTTTAGATATTTAAGTATGCCCTGTAAGGTGATGGCTCAATTCCATCAACCTAGAACAATACAAGCATAATTTGCATCAACAAAAGCAGACGTCTGCTTTGATTCACAATCAGGGTTTTAAGCACACTTCTGATATGGGGCTGGTTGTTGAGGTGAATTGCAGAGGTTAAATGGTCCAGGTTAGGTTAAGGAATGCAGTTCATTCCCTCTCTCTTCTAATGCAAAAATCTCTTTTCATCTCAGATTAGGAGGTAAAAAGGAAAACTGTCTGTAGCCCAGTTCTGTGAGTTTAGGGAGAGGAGCTCCTCCAGCCAAGGTGGTGGTAAAGGAGGAATGTACCTGGGATGTGCCGGGTAGGTTCTCTTCCATGACCAGACCAAGCTGGATGGAGTCAAGGCCAGGTTGGATGAGGCTTGGAGCAAGCTGCTCTATGGAAGGTGTCCCTGCCCGTGGCAGGGGTTGAAACAGGAGGAGCTTTAAGGTGCCTTCAACCCAAACTGTGCTGTAATTCTATTATCTCTCCCCAGATTCATTTTGGCTCAAGGCAGCAAGTAGCCAGCAAGGGTCTAAACCCCTGAGCTGCTTCAAGCTTCACCCCTTTGACTTTTAGCTATCAAAAGCTGGGTCAGGGAGGGGAGGGAATGATGCAATACTTATTTTCCCTTATTTTTCCCTTTGGGCTTTTGCACCACCGCTAATGATGTTTGGTGAGAGCCTATGTTTTGCAATTTACCGCTTTGGCACCCAGATGAAGGGTCTGGTTGCGCTACTGATCTGTTTTTCCTCTCAGACCGCAGACATTGTGTTGTTTGGGTTTATCCCCTGGAGTCTCCCTGGTGACCTGGTGCTGAAAGGGGTTTCTCCA
The DNA here is from genome assembly GCA_032466535.1 of Forpus xanthops. Taxonomy (NCBI): domain Eukaryota; kingdom Metazoa; phylum Chordata; class Aves; order Psittaciformes; family Psittacidae; genus Forpus; species Forpus xanthops. The sequence continues at coordinate 2,931 of JASSUY010040778.1, read as the reverse complement.
AGTCTCCATTCCTGCATTTGCCACGTAATTGCTGTGTGACCTTGGGCAGAGGTAAGCAAAATCCCCTCCACAGGATGCTCTGAGGTTCTGCCCTGGGGAAGCACTACAAGAGCATCACCATCAGCAGCATCGACCTTTCAGCCATTCCCAAGTTAACTTGATTTCCACATACCATTTGCTGCTGCAGAAGTGCATGATAACCCATCTTAACAAAGCCCCAGCCCCCTGGAAACAATGGAGGAGTTTGATTTCTGGGTAAATAACAGCCTCTCTTGGTCCAAAGCTTTACAGCTTTGTCATACTTGCTGTAAACCCAATGACTCCCCTCAATCTGACGTTGCTTTATCTCTTAGTGTGCTGTCTTGATAAAATACATTCCAGGAAAAATCCATATAATCCTGGGGCTATCTACGGGAATGGATGCACAATGAATGCCCAGTTAAAAAGAAGATCGTGTATTACCCAACCAAAAACTACCATCAAGGAAAACCAAGTCCACCCCCTCACTTCATTTTCCAACTGGGACATGAACATTTAGGCCATGTTTTATCTATGAGTCTCCCTCCCCAGCTTCTGAACACAAGGACCATATCTCAGGTAATGTCAAAGCTACTTTGCTACTGTTGGTGAATTTTGATGGGAAAAGCCAGGCACAAAAAGGCTAAAGCGATTTGACTCAATTAACTGTAATTTACAAAGCCTAATTCCATTTACTAATCACAGTATCACACAATGGCTGTGATTTCAGAAATGGCTTAAATATGCACGTCTGCTCCATTGGATATTAAACATGTGCATAAAAATAGATGGGCCACTTCTGAAGGAGCAATATTTCCCTGAACCCAAACTAACTTCTAAAGCAATTGAGCTTTTATGCTAACAGAATTGATCCCTCGCTTTGTCTTTACCTGTTTTGAGGAGGGAAGTGTTTGGAGAAAGGAGGGAGAGCTGGAGTCTGAAAAACTCTGATGTTTTAAACACTCTCTGCTCAAAGTCTTCCTGCAAGATGGGGCGCTGCAGAAGCTGCCACTGGGGGTCCTCTGGCCAGTGGGTCTCAATGAAATGCTCAGGGTCAGTAAGGAAGAAGAAGTCATCATGCCTGCAAGGTGAGAGGAGAAGACACTATGGAAGGAGCAAGAAAACCCTTAGCATCCCTAGTAGGCACGGTGCATCACTATAAGGGAAGTGACCTCCCTCCATACCATCAGAGCTCCACCAACTTCAGCAAGCGAGGACCAAGCTCTCATTTGGCATTTCATTCTCTGTCCTTATTTCCTCTCTCTTTTCCCCATAGAGCTGAAACTGCAGCTCGCAGCCCTGTACCAGAACTCTTCCAACAACCATTTAAGATGACCCTCTAAGCTGCAGAGGAAATAATTTTACTGGGTGATTACCAAGGCCTGTCACTTGAGGGTGTATTCCAATACGTTTGATATTGCTTTAAAGCTCTTCAAACAATTTATGCATGGTAAAGAAACAAAATGCAGCTTGGTTCCAGTCTGAACGATCCTAACCTGATTTCCAAACATCACCCCTGCTAAGGTGCTGGCTTAGTGGATCAATGTACAGATTCTGCCTCAGCCTTGTATTGGGGTCATCCCTTGAAGCCATTTAGCATCTATTGACCTGAAGGTTTGGAGGAGCCTGTGGGGGACCCACAACAAGCCATTATCTCTGCCAGTTGCTCTAGGTGATGTTTCATTCTTTCTCTCCTCTTTTCCCTATGCTCAGCTAAAAACAACCCACACTCACTGGTGTTTTAAACTGTTCTCGGCAAGATAATTACCTATTAGAAATTACACATTTATTTCATTATGCATTATTAGAGGGGAAAAAAAGATACAATCCCATAATACAGTTAATGGGAATTATTAAATTGTACAAATAAATTTCATGAGAGTCATTATTTGCTTAGCATGGGCCGAGAAATCTCAAGTAATTACATATGGAACCACATCAGAGCAAAGTTGCTGTGAAAAAGTTACTTCATAAGTGATTTGTTACTTCATAAGTGATACTTATTGCAGATTAAAAACAAGTTTCAGGGGGGAAGTTATCATCTGAAAAAGATACTGCTCCAGCTCAGGGAATAAGGCACTTAATGGAGGTGGATACATGTGGATCGTCCACATCTGCACGAGGGCCCTGAGCACCCATCATTGTTGAGGATGAGCAGAATGGCTCTCTGGTCCTTCTGCAAGCAGCATCTAGGAGGGTACTTGGAAATAGGGGTTCAAGGGATTGCAAACCGACACTTTAAGGGGTATTGGAAGGGTTGGGATGCCCATTCTGGGGTGTATCCAAAGTCCATTGAGCCTCATCCATTTATGTTGGGGACCATGTCTCCAGTGATGAAGGGGAAGAGGTGTCTTACCTAGGCATGAACAACCTGTTTTCTGCATCCACGGTCCCTGCTCCCCAGCAAGCATCCAGGAGGCACCACTGTCCTTCCAGCTCCACCGCATTCCACATGTGGCTGCTCTTCTGCTGCTGGCACCACCGGCCTCCACGGGATCCCGGGATGCGGCCAAACCCTGGGACCTGCACGCAGCTCAAACCTGCTTCCCTGTCCAGGCAGAGTCAACATGGGAGAGAACTGCAGCGCAAACACTGCTTTGTGCTCGCTGCCTTGGAGAGCAGCCCAACCTGCATGATGAGTGCAATCTCCTTCTTAAACCCAGGGCCCTGCTTTTGCAAGCTGTTGGCCAAACACAGCTTGTTATCTAGCCCCCTGCTTTCCTGACAGCTACTCCCAACCCTCATCCCTCCTATCTCAGGTCCTGGTTAATCTGTAAAGAGGTATTATAGAAACAAAGTTTGGGTTGAAGGGACCTTAAAGCTCCTCCAGCTCCAACCCTGCCATAGGCAGGGACACCTTCCATAGAGCAGCTTGCTCCAAGCCCTGTGTCCAACCTGGCCTTGAGCACTGCA
>JASSUY010040772.1:0-53684 GCA_032466535.1 Forpus xanthops | reverse complement strand
AACAAAAAAAAAAACCTCACAAAAAAAAAAAAAGAAAAAAAAACCCCACCAAAAAAAAAACCAAAAAAAAAAAAAAACAAAAAAAAAAACAAAAAAAAAAAACAAAAAAAAAAAAAAAACCGCAAAAAAAAACAAAACAAGAAGTTAAAGTTAATATATCACATGAATACTGCAGAAAAGCAGAGAGATGTAGGGACATAGTAGTAAAACCCTGATTGAAGAAATGAAGCGTCCTGAGTTCCTAACCATAACTGCAAGAGATATCACTGTGCCAAAACTTAAAAACAAATTAACACAATCATATTGCAATATATTGAGGATACAAGCAGGAACTGAGAGAATGAGACTATGTATGGAGGATATTCATGCAGTGCAAAATGGCAAAAAATTAAGATTGGAAAGCTTAGAGAAGCACCAGATGCAAAGACAAAGAAACATGCAAATAGGAAATGGCATGCCAAACAGACAGTGGGACTTCAGTGAATGCACCAGACTACAGAGACTTTCACAGCCTTGTAGAACAGAAAAAATCAAAACTTAAACCCAGACAATTTTAAATTACATTGACAAAACCTAATTATGAAAATATGAATTGCAAGTAGATTACTAAGTGAAACCGTCTAGGGTTACTCATCAGAAGTGTCATGCTTTCAGCTAAACTACCAGTGAATACATGAATTTAGTGACACAGGGCATGGAATAAGAAAATTTCTATTAATAGGTATAAAGCTAAATTTAAATGTTAAAAAGCTCTAATACTGACAGCATGTCTTATGACAGCACTTTAAGCATGTTGAGAACCACAGTTCCTGCCTCAGAGAGCAGGAGATGTTTGGTGGCCTGTGGGGACCAGGCTGGCAGCTCCGTCAACTGATGGTCTGGTTGCTTCCAATTGCAGGACACTTGTTGCTTCAGGGTTCTTGGTTTTTAATAGTGTTTGTATAAATTCAGAAGGAAAAGGAAATAAAAGAACCAAGGAAAGCAAAAAGCACTTCTGAAGTCAGAGGAACCATAAGTTGGGTAAGTGGCAAAGTAATTATTCAGAGGCATAGGTCCAAATTGTCCAAACAAAGCATTGATTAAATCTTGCTACCAAGGAAATAATAAAAAGGCTGGAAGAATACTCTTCAGCACTTCAGTACAAAAAAAAAGACTGATTTGGGTATGGTCTTTTTTATGCAAGAAATCCAATTGCCTTGCCACAAGTTGAACATTACAAAGTAGATACTGGTGCTGGGGGGGGGGGGGAATCATAAGAAAACTATCACTTGCACTACCAAAATAAACTGATATCTGTATTGCAGGTTAATGACTGTTCTGCTAGCTTGAGGAAATATCATGATAAAATTATTGCAGATAAGGATTACAATATCTCAAATCTTTTAGAAGGAATCAGGGAAGTAAATCTAAAATAAAATTAAAGCTGGAATTATATTTAACTGCTGTATCATATCCAGGACACTTGTTAATCTCCCACTATAACATGAATCTACCTGTGCCTAAAAATGTGAGAGAAATTCAGCCATAATACTTCTCAGATGCATGCAAATGCTTTAAGGTTGAGTCATGTACCAGACAAATAAGCAAGACAGCTGTGTTACCTCAGCCAGATTCTGTAAGTCTAGCTGCTGATCACCGGCTCCCCTGTCCTAAGCCATGATACAAATAAATAGGCAAATTTGTAGTGTGATGCTAATGAGTTAATGTTTGGGGCTTTGTTCTAATGAAAGCTGGCAGCTTTCACTTCAAGGTCCCCATGGCTATCTAAACAGAAATATATAAAAACTAAAAAAAAAAAACGCATCCAGCAATAGTATTTGCATATATGAAATTCATACATGCATACAAGGATAAGAAACCATTTTAGCATAAAAGAAGAACTAGAAAAAGGTATTTTAAAGCACCCTCCCAGATATCTTTAAAACTTGTTAGTGAAAAAGGGATAGTATGAGGTCACCGATTTCATGAGTGAAGGAGCCCCACAGTATGAAAATAGAGATACTGTCAAACAGATCAGAACAGAGAAATGCATTAAAACAACGACTATGTAGGTATGTAAGCAGGTCTATAGCAGTTCCATTGCTGGGTCTTTAAAACAAAACAAAACAAAAAAAGACAAGAACTAGCTTAAGGTAAAAACTTACCTCTCTTGGAAGGAGTCAGACATGAAGGGAGACTTTTAACTACATTTCTGATAGAAGTACATATAAACCAGCCCATTCATAATATTAGGTCACTGAGAAAAGAGGCTTCCTAGAGAATACTTGAAATCCCCTCTGGAATCAAAACCTTTGTCCAGAGAACTGGTGGCATCTATGGTAGTTCAGTAGAGAGATGAGGTGAACAGATTTCATTTTCACACTGGATTCCCAATCTAGATCTGAGCTCCTTTAGAAACATTCTCAAATTCAAAATCGTTACATTTTTGTGGAAAATGTTCTTTTCGCAAAAATTTCATTTATATCATAGCGTGACTACCTGACTTAATTTAAATTTCACACATTAATGGAATTATTGAAGAAAAAGTAAACGAAAACCTTGAATATCTTTATCTATCTTTACATATATGCATATCCTCCATTCTGATAGTAAGTTTTTTTTCTCAATTTCTTTCCACTGGAAAAAAACTGATGAGTTTGTCACAGTTTATAAGCTTTCTTAACTCCAGCAGAAATTTGCTGTCAAACTTACCCCTTTTGAAATAACTCATACTTGATCACATGAATCTAAAAATCAGACAAATAATCATTGTAGACAGTGGAAACAACCTCTTTGGTATAGACTGCTGTTTAGATGTCTAGGAACCAGCCATGCTCCCAGACACAGCCGCAGTGACCATTTTAAACCTAGCAATGAAACATTTGTGGTACACAGTGCAAAACTGCATAGTTTTTATTTGCAAGTTTTAATTGCAGCAGTAAGTGTGTGCAGATTGCTTAAGAGTGCAATTCCTATAGCATCACAACTAGCAATTGCCAGTCTAATGGCCACATTCAACAATTCAAGCCATGGTGGTGGGGTGCATGTTTATATTAAAACAAAACAAAACAGACAACAAAAAAAAACAGAGAAAATACATAGTAAACCATTCTGTGATGAATTAGCACTTTCAGTAAGATTCTATGTCAAAATGTGCATCTGTCTTAAAGTTATAGAATTTCACCTTACTACAGGTAGACATAACACAAAGAGATGCTGAAAAGGTAAAGCTTACTGTCAGTGTATGTAAAACCTTCTAAAATTGAAGGCTTATTGATTTTTGTTTTAAAGAAAAACAATATATTTAGAATGGAGCAGTACATTAAGCAAATAACAGCTACATAATCATTCAGCTATCATTCCAGAGGATGAATCCAGGAAAAAAAAAAAAAAGATTTATTATTCCATCCCTAACAGAAGACAAGGAAAACCAGACAGGGAAATACAAATTTATCTGAGACTGGGATGCAGGATAAGCAGTAACACTAGCACATCCTCAGCAACCAGCAAAGACTCTCCAGCATGGTATCACCCAAGTAACCTGTACAAACCAAGAGATTTTCAATCCTTCCAGAATGACAAAGTGAGAACTATGCCTTTCACATAACAGAAGAACCTTGAAAAAAACCCCAAAACTTAATTTGCAACCTACTTGTTACTGACATTGTTATTAAAAAAAAAAAAAACAAACTCTAAAACCAAAACAAAACAAAAAAAAAAAGAAACCAAACAAAAAAAGCCCAAAACAAACCTAAACAAAAAAAAAAAATCAAAACAAAATCCCAACCAAACCCAAACAAGCACACAAAAAGAAACAGAAAGAGAAGTTTTCTGCAGGTTTATTTTTTAGAACTGAAACTTCTGGGTTGTTACATACATTAGGAGTTTATGAAATTCACAGTTATTTACGGTACAGTTGACTGCTGCAAGCTAGATCTATTTTGTTTCACTTCTAGGAAATATTTCAAAATAATCTTCTGGAATGGTGTGACCTTTGTGATACACCATCAGACAAGCTAATGGTAAAGAGTAATACCATGACCCTATAATGTTTGTTTGGAGAATGTCTTCTCTTTTGCCAAGTGTATCAGTTCTTGTACTTCTGTATGAGTTGAGATTAAGGGGTGAGAAGAAATGGGAATTTCTTCCCATAAACAGCTCACTTGTCACATCAAGCTCAGTAGAAACATTGCAGGATTGACAAGTTGCAGCAAAAGCTCTTCTGCTGACAGCAAGTATCAGAGTCAAAGTCTGTTGATGATACTTATAAATAACACTTGGTCACTTACTGGTATGGGCATATGTGTTTCTACAGGACCTTTTGGTGACCCTGGACCTACTTATCTATAATAAATTCAGGGCCAGCAAAGGGTACAGAGATTCAGTATGTAGGCAAGCCTACATATGCTTTGTGAGATACAAGCTCCATTCAGCTCCACTTTATTCAGGCACAGCATCACCCAGACATGACTGTGGCAATTCCAGCCAGGAACTGGGTGTAATTGCACATATATGTATGGACACACTGAAGAAAATAAACTATGGATGGAGACTATACATTTTTCACATAATTAAAAAAAAAAAAATGCCTCTTCACCTCTTACTATGCCACAGCAGTAGTAATTAAAGCAGGGAGCTTGTTACTACACATGAACTTCTTTATACAGGGTGCTACAGAATGTCTGCTTCAGCCTCCTACTGTCTGTCTTCCTGATTGATTCAGAAGACACAGACTAGCCCTTGGGTTCTGTCCTAGCTTATGTGTACTCTGAAAGTCAGCATAGCTCTCCTGCATAAACTGCTGCAAAATACAGCATTTCATTCAATGTAAGAGCAAGCAAAAATAATGTCTGTGTATGAAGAAAAGGGAAGCACAGAAAGCTACCTGTTCTACTGAGTAGAAGCAGCCTCAGGTGCATTGCCTCCTAGTTGCCTCTGCTGTAAATGTGAAACATTGAATAGAGAAGGTCTTGAATTGGTAAGGTCTAAAGAAGAGAAGTTGCATATTTATTAATGGTCTTGTGTTGTGTTATTCCAGCTACTCTGAAAGTATATTGCAGCCAAAAGGTAGTGTCACTCATCATAATATTATTTCACATTTATCCAGCAAGAAATTAGGACAGATTTTATTTTAATGTAGCAATGAAATGTCAACACTGATTCAAATCAAAGGGAATACTTGATTCAAATCACAGAATTAAAGCATCAGTGTGTTAGGTAGCAGTAGCAAAAAGTTTAAAAGATTTTTCTCTTTGTGTACATGCGTTTATAATAATTCTGTAATTACTGCGTTAAGTCCTTGTCCTGGGTTCAGCTGTAGCAGTCATTTTTCTCCTCCTTAGTAGCTGGTGCAGTAGTGTGGTTTTGACTTTCAGCCTGGGAACAGCGCTGATAACAATGATGTTTTTAGTTGTTGCTCAGTAATGTTTACTCTGACCAAAGACTTTCCGAGTCTCATGCTCTGCCAGGGAGGAGGGGAAGCCAGGAGGAAGCAGAGACAGGACACCTGACCCAAACTGATCAAAGAGGTATTCCATAACATAGCATGTCATACCCACTATATAAACCAGGGGCAGTGTCTTGGTTTAAGGCCCTCACATAGTTCTGCTCACTCACTCCCCCCTCTTTCTTCCCCAGTCCCAGGGGGACAAGGAGGAGAATCAAAAGAATGCAACTCCCACAGGTTGAAATAAGAACAGTTTATTAACTATGGTATAACACATACCACTACTGCTACCACCAGTAATAATAATGACAAGGCAAATACAAGGAAAGAATACAAGAACTCACCAACTAATTTCCACCCAGCCAAACCAAGCAGTGCACACCAATCACCTCATACCAAGTCTGACCATGCAGTGCCCTCCCTCCCCTTCCAGCTCTCTGCTCTCCGTTTCTGTATCCTAGACATGACGTGCTGTGGTATGGAATACCTATTTGGTCAGTTTGGGTCAGGTGCCCTGTCTCTGCTTCCTCGTGGCCTCCTCCCACAGTTTCTCCTCCTCCCTGGCAGAGCACAAGGCTCAGAAAGTCCTCTGCCAGCCTAAACATTCTAAGCCATAAGTATAAACACTGGTGCAATCTGCACTTCTTCCCAAGCCGAATATCAAACACACAGTGCTGCGCCAGCTACTATGAAAAAGAGAAAATGACTGCTGCTGCTGAACCCAGGACAGTTACCCAGAAAGGTTAGGTCACTGCTCGGTTGGACTGGGTTTCAGTCAGCTAGTGGTGAGCAGTTGTATTCTCTTCCATTGTTATTTCCCTTATCAATATTATTATTGGTGGTAACAGCAGTGGTTTGTGTTATACCTTAGTTACCGGACTGTTATTATCTCAATCCGTGGGAGTTGCATTCTTTTGATTCTCCTCCCCATCCCTCTGGGAGCAGGGAGGGGGAAGGAGTGGGTAGTGAGCGAGTGGCTGCATGATACTGAGTTACCAGCTGGGCTTAAACCAAGACAGTCCTGTAGCATTTTGAACATAACATCATCGTATCTCCTTCTCAGGACAAGAAATCTGCTGCGTCACAGAAAAAAAAGAAAAAATATATTACAGAAAAAAGTCTTTAACTAAACTGCATTTAATGTGAGAGGAAGGATGAGAAGATGGTGGGAAAGAATACTTTCTTGATGTTAGCTACGTCTCTCAGATACTAGCACCTGTTGCAGTTAGGTTATTGAGCTAGATATACTAACGATTTTTTCTGTCTCAAAACTTGTTGCAATTCAGTTTTCAGTTTGTAAAAGTTTGTGGTTTGTTTGAACTGTTAGATTTTCCCATACTTCCTGACAAGGATCAATAGTTAAAATCCTTCTTTCCATGCTAGACATCTAAAATGAGTAGGCTGTTCTTCACAGCTCAAGTTGCAACATTGCACAGCAATAAAACTTTCCATATTGACAGAAGTATAATACAAAGCAAAATGTGATATAAAATATTGCACTGAAGCTTTGGAGTGATTCCTATGGCTCTCTAAATAGGTACATAGCACTTATAGAAAAAGCAAGCAGCAATGTAAAAAAATATGAATAAGCGAAAAAGATGTTAAAACCTGAGTCACAGGGCAAGATATTTTCTTTGTGTTTTATTTTTCTTTGTAGAAGAGAAAAATGCAGATGTTTACATTATTCTTCTATGCTCTTAGAAAAGAATGGAGTGGGTTTTTTTAAGACATTTGTGCAATCTTTTTCTCTCTTGGATGTCTAGATTTAAAATGAGTATCAGACATGCCTCTCTAACACTTTGTTACATATATTTATGTTTTTAAAGTGGAAAGGAAGTCAAAATAATGGTACCAATATTGGATGTTAGTAAAAAATGACAGATCAGCTCCAGGAAATCTTGTTACTTGGTAGTTAGACCATTCATCTGAGTGATGAGTGAAGTGGACTGATGGTCTTCAGGCAAATAAGTCTTTCAAAGATCTCCCTGGAAGACTATTTAACCATTTCCCTGGGGAGAGGATGAAGCAGGATTACCTCCTGCTCTCCGTGCACAGCCACAGGCAGTGGCCTGGTCAGGAGCCTTGCACCCTGGGATGTGGTTGAGACCTTGGGATTCAGTCCCTAAGCCTCAGATTTCTTAGCCACATCTCTTTCTTTTAGTTTCCTGCTGAACTTAATATTTTGTCTGTAATGTTTATGCAATTTCAGTATGTTTTTCGTAACACTGATGGTCATGACTATTATATCAAGGTGTGAGTGGGAGTGTAGGGAAGGGAAGGGAAGCAGTGGACCTGTGGAAAGACACACTTCCCCACATTCAGTATTCCTGATCCTGGGGATGTGGTACATCTGACAGATGCATCGGAGTACATCAAGCAGCATCATTTACTAGCTGTAAGCTAATTACCCAGCTGGATGCGAAATAATTCTGAATGGACCCCATGTGTGGTCTCTGCTTATATGGCACAATTGACCTCCAACCAGGATACATCAAAGTTAGTGGACTGCAGTTAGCTTAAGTGTTTCCTTGCTCCACATCTGGGTTTCTGCAGATCCCATTACCAAGCACACATGAACTGCCTGGTCAGCTGGGTCAGATTTAACTGAGGTGAAAAGAGTCAAGGCCCTCTGAAGAAGAATAATTTGGGAAACAATACTGTAGGTTTCCCCAATCTGTTGATCTATCATACTTGTGCCTTGTAGATTCATTGGGTTCTCATCCATACAGCCAGCCACCTCTCCACAGAAACTTCAGCCTTATGTGATAATTGATGTGAACTACCAACATCCCTTTTATACTTGTGGACAATGGCCCACTAACTTCTAGGCTGAGAAAACTGCCCCCATTTACAGCCATGAAACTGTGGTGTCTTCTTCTTTTTCCTAGTTTGAGCCAGAATAAGACTAGTGACTGAGAAGCAATCAGCTCAGCTTCCTATCTAAAGTATTCAGAGATTCCAATTGCTGCAGGGCTTTTTTTTCAATGTTTAATAAGCCAGATCTTTTTCAAGCTTGGTATAATTTTTGATGCCAAGGGTAATGCTCACATCAAAAATCCACTTTGCTGCTGATAGGTTCATTAACATCATTGATAAAAGAAGAATCCTCTTCTTAAATTCACTATGAACCCATTTTTTTTTAATGTGTTGCGTTTGTTCAAAGCATACCATGTTTGAAACATGATCAGCAACAATCAGTCTAAGTCTGTTTTTTAATGAATTTGATCATACAATCCTTACTGCATCCAGAAGACTGTCCTCACTAGCAGTGCTTTTCTTCTTCAAAATGATAAACAAATAGCTTTAACACATTTGCTACATGGAAGATATTTACACCTTCCTACAGATCAGCCACACTTCCAGGATGGATTTTAATTTTAGCTGTACACTCAATCAGAGTTACTAGCGCTGTTCTACCTTCCCAGAAATGCCATCATACAGAGAGATACGTCCAGGAATAATATTGCAAAGGCATGGCTACAACCCAGCTCTTCAGTAAAGAGGCGGGTCTATATTCAGCCTCTTCTCTAATCAAGGGGAAACGGCACAGTGGAGCCTTGCCGAGCATCCAGCACTCAGGACATATGTGTCTGCCAGCTTCTAGTGCTCCAGCAGGTCCTACTCTGTTCTCCAGGCCTGCCTACACTGAGCTAGAAATCCCTATCTGCTCTCCTCAAAGACCAAACCTCTGCTTCCTCTGGTACTTGAGGATGGTGTCTGGGAAGGAAGGGAAAAGCTTTTTACCTAGTCTCCGTTGCACCTACAGCAAAACCAGGAGTATGCCCCATAGTATAAACCCAGAGGCCTGGAAGAAGTCTGTGTGGCCCTAGGGCTGAGACATTTTATATGAAAAACAGTGCTGGTAGAGGATGCAGGAATCCAAGTTACTCATGGTATATTTGACATGACCTGATATAAACTTCAGGCATTTCTATCATATAAATGTGCAAATTGTTTCCTCCAGTGATTTTTGCACCTCAGGAGGAAAAAAAAAAAAAAAGACTGCCCATGGAAGAACCTGCCTTATCTATGCAACAAGCAGCGTCTAAAGCTGATTTCACTATGCTTTCTTTATTAGAAGCAGTGTACAGTTTATTATTGGTTACCAGTAAACATGCCTGTACTGCTTTAAAATATATAGTTGCGCATTCTATCAGGTTAGATTACATTACCCAACAAAATATTTCAGCACCCATCTATATGCAGCTGCTCAGGCTGCAGAAAATGCTGTAACAAATCCCATGGCACTTCCTTCTGTTTTACCTAAAACCATCTTTTTCGCACCACCATAAACAGTAAATATTCAGGGACATGTTACTTGTATGTTGCATACATTACATCAAAATTCACTTCCAGTAGCATCATCCTTGTGGAAAGGATTGAGAAAGTTTATTTAAATGGCAGATGAAGTATTCATCAAAATTGCACCAATAATTTTCACACTTCAGTTATTAATACTAATGGAGAAAGTCACTCCGGAGTCACTTCCTTGAGAGATAATCGGCTTGAACCAGGCTGAACTAATTTGGAACAAACAAGATATTCCTACTCCTCTGATCATGAATTTATGCTCTTTCCCCAGCTGAAATAAACTAATAACTAAACTGTGAACAATCTATGTAGGTCACACAGTTGATGTACTACCTAGTGCAGCCTCCTGCAAGAATTCATTTGTTAATACTGAGCAGCTGTGACAGCCCTCCTGCACTGGAGTCATCTGTCCAGAATGTAATGCTGAAAATGCTGTCTGCTTCTTTCCAGCAAGAGCCATTTCCCAAAATCAGATGAACAGGTGTCTCCTGCATCCCTGGTATCTGGCTCTCTGCTCTGAGATGCTGTTTTAGAGCCCAGCGGCACTGCTTGCCTCAGATATGCTGGGACACAACAAAACGCGCTGTCATTATCATTTCTCTGGCAGAGTGTGGGTGTAAATAATGTGCCCACAATAGTGAAGCTCAGGGGATCTCCATGGAAACATTTAATCATTGACATTTAAGCTCCTGGTGCTGATAAGTGAACCAGCTGACTCCTGACCTATTACTAATGGTTTATCAAGGTAGGAAGCAAGATTTTTTTTGCCCTGACCTGGCTAAAAATGACACAGTGACAGCAGATGCTATTGTATCTTTCCTCTTTTCCCTCTTTCCACTCCTGGGCATAGCTTGCAGTTCTATAATCGGATTTTTATTTGACCTTTTCTTACTTATGTCGCATTGGGACAATGGGGGATAAGATTCACTGAGAAAATGCCAGCCTCCCAACCCACCCTCTGAAGTAGCACAGTTTACTTATTTTAGGATGCAAAATAATAAATCCAGGAAAGTTCTTTGATCATACAAAGAAAAACAGAAGATCCTTACAAGAAGTTGTACTCAAGTGACATTGTGTTTCTCACAGCATTGTGAGCATACACAAGCACACACTCTGGCCCATATAAACATTTTCATTAAAGACTCTAATGAATCCAGCTTCAAAGTGTCCCATGCAAGAGAGGAATTGACTTTCTATAGCCACTGCTGTCCTTATTGCACACTGGGTTTAGAGTGTTGTTGCCTTGTCCCCAGCACATGCCATCTGTGCCAGAAACTGTTTCAGAAATAGAGACATCTGAACTTTTCACCAGTCAGCAGCTCTTCCAGACTCCTCACTCACTCCCAGAGCAGTTTTAGTGCACAGACCACAAGTCCTGGTCTAGAGGAGCTCCCTGTTAAACCTTCCCACTCAGAGCAGCCCAAGCCCACCATCAACCAGAGACCTCTTCTGGTTTCCAAGTGACAGTGAACCCTTAAACACTGCAGTTTGCAGGCTTCATTTGGAACCGCCATGAATCTCCAGTAGCATCCTGCAAGTCAAGTCTGACACCCAGTCTTCCCTGCCCACCCAGTTTCCACAGAGAGAGTGACATCCTGATGTCAAACCCATATGATCAGCTGCCCTCCATCCAGCTGTTAATTAGTCACAGTTTTGCTCCCAGTTCCATGACTAATTTTCTGCTGGTTCTGTCTTTGAGTTGTGCTTCATTACAAAATGTGATTTGGCTTAAAGGAAACCTGTATCTGGCTTGTCTTGTGGGAAAAAAAAAATCATCATTCTTTCACTGTTTTTATTCCAGAATAATTTGCGGGGTTTATCCTCACAAAGGTAGCCATATATAACTCCTTTTAGATCTAACATAAATGATCTGCTGCAGAAAAGATAGAAAGTCTTACCTCACTGCATCATACAAATTAAAGACTGATGACTGCTTGGCTCATGCACAGTTAGCAGATTAACACTGTGTCTTTCCTCATTAAAGTAAACATAGAATTTAGATTGCAAGCTGTATTGTATTTACCATCTTTGTTATTTTTATGGCATTTATTAATGCATGTGGTGGGGTAGAATTTGGAGATTTGTCTGGTTTGAAACCAAATTGTAGGCTTAGACTCTGGTTAAGGCTGACTCCTGTACAGTGTCAGCTTAAACTCCTACAGGAACCATAGACTGGGTCTGAATTTAGGGTGCTGTATCTACTGTAATCTAAATTGCCTAATCTCAGAGCAAGATGTTTTCCCAGTCTATGACTCAGACTTTCTGTTGTAGAATATGTATAATATCAAAATAATTGGGATTTTCATGTAAAAAATATTATTAATTAAAGGGACTAATATTATACTAGCAGAAACTAATAGCCCTGCTTCTTCTTTCTGGCCAATGATAGTGCAAGCAGCTGCTGCAGTAAGACTCGTAGTGCAATTGATAGAAGGAAGATCTGAGAAGTCTGGCAGAAAATGAAAGGTTTCATCCTCTTCTAGCATACTCCATTAAAAGATGTTAATCCATACCAGCTATGGACGGTATTCCTTTCAGTTCATGCTTTTAGAATTCATAATCCAAGCAAGCATTTATCATAAAACTTTGCTCATTTCCATAACACTGGAGGTTTTTAAATGCTTAGAACAGGCTTCTTTACCCATAGAAGAGGTGTATAATCAACATCAAAGAAGTGGACCTGCTGGCTGTCAAAAGATGAAAATATGCCATCATTCTGATTAGCAGAATTTGGCTATTTGGAGTGAGATAACTCTACATTTTAGTGTTGAAGGTCCTGACTTCAAATGCAGCCTGAAATGCAGTCAGTGTCGTTCACATGTTACTTCCCTCAGATTTTACACATCTCATGTATCTAAAGGACTTACTTTCTCATCTTATTGCTGGAGGTTTCTTTCAAAAGCATTATGTTATTATTTGAAAGCCATGTGCTTGCTGTGAGTTTCTTGTTCTCTCACATTACTGAGACTGATTTTGGATTTTTATTTCATTAAGAGTTTGCTCTTCTTGAGCGTTTATTTTGGATTTCTTTTGATTGATTTATCCTTAACTGCTACACCTTGGTTATTCCTCAAAATTTTGGAGGCATAATCCGGGGTATTGAAACATTTCTCCTGAGCTACACCAAAGGTAAGAAATTAATGTATTGGTTAACATTTGTGTACCCTTTTTATCACCAGTGATACCCATTGTGTGGAAGGAGTACTGGGATAGAAGAAAAAAGCTTCATAAATCAGAGATAAGCTCAACATCCTGACACCTTAAATGCTGAACCATGCATTAGGCATGGATAGTCATCTCTGCATCTGCTTCCAGCTGTTATTAATCCTGACATGTTCAGAGATTTTTTGGCACACACTATTTTAACCTCCTGCAATTTAAATATATTTAACATTCTCCCTTCTTCTTCCCCATAATGGCTGTAATGTGCGATTTTGTTTTATCTCAGTAATCATATCCTTCTCCCTCTGAGAACAAACTCAGTACAGCATCACAGATACTGGGGTAGGAAGAGCAAGCTTATCTGTTTGTACAGAATGTGCCATAGAGCTAATGCTACTTAATAACATTTAAACAGTAATTTATATTGCAGGATATAACTTATTTTGTTGTGACCTGATAAGACTAACTGCCATTGATTACTTGCAATATTATCTATAGATGCTCAAAAATAGATCCTGGGGGGATGAGGGGGAAAGGGAATATTTTCATAATAAGATACATCAGTTGCTGGGCTTGTCAGTAGGTACCTAGGCTTGCAAGGATTTTAAAAACATTCATTATGAACCAGACAGTATTTTTTCCTGCCTGCATCCTTCCCCATGGAGCCCCAGCTGTCAAATCACTTTTGTATGCTAGCTAAGCAAACTCAGTCCTAAACCTCTTTCCATGTTCTTTTTCATTATGGGGTGATACAAAATCTTAGGTAAGGCTATGTGTCAGAGAAATGGTTTCTAAAGGGACATGCACACTTTGGAAGACTATACTTGGGGAAAGCTTTGAAAAGCTGCTCACGGGGCTATAAAGCGTAAAACTATGAACTCAGACCAGCAAATATTACCTCTGTTAATTGGAGTGGGGCAACAACTCTGAATAAAATTTACATTAGTTAGCGTTGCCAGATCTATAGCCTTGGGAAAGGCTCCATGAAACAGCAACTGCAGTCAGTCACAATTTACTACACATTGGCAGACTGTGACTATATCACTACTGAACAATAATTTTGTTTGTGACAGGAATTACCTAGAGGGAGAATGAGAAATATCTGAATATCAAAATGAAGAAGAAAGAAGGAACAAAGCTACAAGTCACTGTATATTTGATGCATTTAGTGTCATAAAATGGAATAATTTCTTTCCTTTCCTAGAAATATAGAGGTCTGACCTGTCCTAAAAAATCATTCGGTATGAAAGGGAGGAGTCATTCTGGGGAACAATCCCAGTTTCCAAAAGAAAAAAGGTCTGTATAGCATTCAGGAATTCACCAGTATCAGACTACTGAAAATGTGTTTGACAAATTCAATAGAATGGCAGAGGTATAGCTAGATAATGCTCATGCACTCCAGGTGAAGTCCAAAGGTGGGGCACTGCAGGGATAGGGCACACCACAGCTGGGAGGCTGAAAGAAGAGCAACTTTAGGATGCACATAGGCATCAGTAGGAAAAACTAAAATAAATGTTTATCTTTTAAATTCCACATCTTCTAATGTCTGAACGCTGCAGAAGCTCATGAAGCATCTCTGTTCACAAAGGGTTCACAAGCTGAAACCAATCTTCTCAAGATAGCTGTCTATGCTCTCTTTTAAGAGTGTGGCAGGACTTCCACTTCTCTGGAAGGAGGAACTGGTCTCGCTCTTCTGCTCCAGTTTTCCAGCACCTATTTCTGAGCAGCAGAAGTGGGAAGCTTAAGATTCATTTCCCTTTTGATTAAATGAGATTTGAATTCCTTTTAGGTGTTAAAGATGACTGCAAAGTTGTCTGGACACAAAAAATAGGAAACAAATCACTAACTATGTTAAAATAGTTGGGTTTAAGAAAGGAAGGGCTGCAGAGGTTTGGAATTTGACCCTTAGGCCCTTGGGCCTTTAAAGTCCTCTACTCAGGCATATAGGATTTCCTTGATGTAAACTTGACATAACACAGTAGTGCATTAGACCTTTGGCATGTTTATATTTAACAGGTATGTCTGGATAATGGGCAATTTAACTTTTTCAGCAAACTAGCTCTACTGGCCAGAACTCACTTTTCTGAGCACCAGCCACTGGTCATTCTATTTGTCTATTATTTCCTGTTATTGTCTATTTGTTTGACCCTCCAAAGGTGTATGTGAATTCACATTCCATTGACTTAGAAGTGAACAAAAGTGAAAGGAGTGGATAGGTTTTGGAGGATCACACTTACTTAAACTGTACAGTCTACATCTAAAGGGCATCATATTGAACTCACATCTGGCATAATTCTGGCATTTAGTAAAAAATTAGAGGAAGAAAAATATCATTAACCAAAGGTAAACTTTATTTTTTTTACTTAAGATGGTGCTTTAACAGTTGTTACTGTAAGGACATTTCTATATCCAATATTTATAGGAAAGTATTTTTTTCAGATATCTACTTAAGATAGAAAAATCCACTTTTATTAAATAACTTCCTGGAGATTAACGTAATGCTTCCAAAACCATGTGTCCTCGGGTACACAAGTAATATTTTTCCATAAGATTTTTGTATAATATAGAATTATGTGGGTTTTGGCAAAAAATGGCATCAATAACTTAAATATCATCATTATACTGGTGATAGGAGAACTACACTAAACTCTTCTATATAATGCAAAAAATATATAAAAAAAGCAATGCTTATTCTGTATGTTATATTAACACAATATATGTGGTGTAATGCAGTATAATTCTTAATACAACCCATTCTAGACAGCAGCTAGTCAGAAACTTTACCAATTTGCAACATAGCTTGTGCTCTATGTAAAACTAAAACTACAAGAAACTGGAGTAATTTTCTGGGTTGTGTTTAATAGTGGTATAAGTTATTTCTGTTGACAGAGTGCCCAGAATCTGCTATTAAAATCAAGGAACCATTTTAAAGGTGCTGTAAAAAAGTTAATTCAAAGTAACTTCTGTTCAGAATACCTTATCAACTTGCTTGACTTTACAGGCTAAGAGGAGGGCTAAAATGATAGAAGTATTCACAGTGACAAAACCATAGCTGGAAAAAGAAGAATAACTTGATGAGTCTGTTAAAAGACCTCTATGTATGTTCTGCTTCATACATACATTTTATAATATTTTTGCCCATTTTCTTAAATAAAAGACTTGGTTTTTCACACATCTCTGAATTAATTTCCACTTGTGGCAGTATCTGTCCTCAGACAATACAGGTGTGAATGATGACTGTAAATGCAGGCTATCTGTTCAATTGCAAGCAGGGGTGTTCCATGAAAAAAATATCCTTTGTGCTGTAGACAGATGAGCTAGTTAGCCTATGAGTCACTTCACCTTTACTTGCTTAGACTCTTCAAACAGTCAAGTAATTTATTGTGTTCCTGAAGAAATATTAGCTGTAGTAAAAATCAGCTCTTCACAAAAGTTGTAACCAGACCCTGAGAGAAACTTTGGATAAAGTTCAGAACCAAACACTGTGGGTATTTTGTACTTATTTAATCCTGGGTTTTGTTCTTTACCTTTCTGGCCTGGAAACTTCTTCAGATTCTGCCCAGCATTTGTGACCAAAATTTGAACGATTTCAAGAAGCTAGATTATGGATTAATAGCTTTTTCTTTCATCTTATCAGCTCAGACAAGGAGCATGATAATCACTTCTGCATCTGTGCTTTGATTTCCCTTCCTGGTTCCTGTTTATATTTTTTGTGCATTTCAAGTCTCAGTACAAGTTCTTTCCTTCTATGTGGAGGCTGGTAGCTGTGAAAGCTACTTGCTGTGTGTCCTGAACCTTCCTGTTCAGCATCACTGTGATTCCTTTGAACTCCCTGCAAAAATATATTACATAGTAGTTCTGCTTTTTAGGGTTACAATGATTTGAAATCTCTGACTCCCCACTTAAACCTTTTTATACGGCTGCTATATAGTTACTATTTCACAGTACGCATTTAAATAATAAAATTAAATAAATAATGCTAATTTATTGACTTGCATTAAGTAAGTCATCTGAATGAAAATTATTTTTGGGGAGAGCATTTGCAAAGAGAAGAGCCTGTGGAGCTGTTGAGGACAGCATGCTGGATCAGGATAGAATGCTGGATCACTGCTGGGATGAGAATGCATAGTCCAAGAATATGCTTAGTAATCCCAAATCAGTGATCATGCATAGAGTTTTCTGGAAACTCTGAAAACTTGTGTGGAACTTATTCAGGGATGCTCCTGTCTAACCTTGTGGCCAAAAGGAAAGCTCTATCAAGATCCAGTATGTGAGAGATCAGCAGCGCTGTTGCAATTATTAGATCAATTCCTTTATTTAGAGTTGTAATTTTAACAACCAAAGTAACACTGTTTTTTTTTTTTTTCTAAATAATAAAAGACCTATTTTATTAAATATTTTGGATATGTGATTTTATAACATCCTCTCTAGATTGTATGAGAAGCCTATATATATATGGTAGAACTGAAACATAAATTCTTGCTACAAACATAATGGCTTCTCAGGCTCTTCATCCCAAGAGCAGTTTAAAGCAATGTCTGGTACAATTTACAGCCTGTGGAAAAGAGGTGACATCAGAAAAAAAATTCTTTTTCTTGCAACTGTGCTTTGTTAGTTTTGAAGCAAATCAACATTTGAAGCAAAAGACCTTTTGGGGGTGTTAGAGTAACGTCAGTGTAAAAAGCACATTTTGTTTTCTTATAACATCAGATGAAATAACCTGTCAAAAAAAAAAAAAAAATCCTTATCTATTCAGAAAGCAGAATTGTAAGATAAAATGCATGCATGGCTCCTTTTGAACATGTATTTGTGAATCACTTACTTCTTTCGTCTCTTTCAGTTCATTTTAAATTTAAAGAGCTGCTGGTCTTCATATCAGAGACCTTATCTGAGATTATCTTTACCATCATTACATCAGCACTAATATTTCAAAGACCTGAGGGCAACTTTCCTGAGACGCGGAAAAAACTAAGAGATGCAAACAAAGCCAGTAGGAGGCATCACAGCTCCATTTTTCTTTGGGTACAAAACTGTAAAAGAGGGAAATCCTTGTATAGAATATGGATTATTGGACAACTGTGTTGCCAGTGTTCATTATACAGTTGTAACTATACTTGTGGCTTGAGTCTTCAAGTAATTTAAAGTCCACATACCCATATTATCCTTCTGGGTTTGGCAACTGCTGTAAAAGTCAGCCTGGGGAAAGTCAGTGAAGGCAGACCTGAACCTTCTGATTTTCTTCTGGCCTCCCTCCTGACATGCTCCAAGGCAAAGCAAGTTATCTTGCCAAGGCTGGGACAGTCAGTTTTCCTATAAATAACACTTGATTCAGGACCTAGTTATGCATCTATTTCAGAACCATTTTGAAGGCAGCTGTTTCTTCATCAGAATCTGAACCTTACACTAAAATTGCTGATCTAATACCAGTTGTACTGTAGTCAGAGACATCTAGACATTTCCATATCTCACATCTTTACTCCCTTTCTAAAATCCAAACAGAATGATTGAAATATGTATACATTTTTATTCCCCAAATGTGAGGTTACAGCAATCGTTGTCACACTGGATGTCAATGTTATAAATTCAGGATTATAGCAACTTGTCCTTCCCAGGAGGATGTTTGAATCCAATTGAAGCCTGACAAGCTCCCAATGATTTCATCCTTACAAAAATATGCCTCCTGATGAGTCATGCAATTTGAATTCAGCTGCAGTGAGTTTTGATCACAGACAAATGGCATTTTTTGATCTGATAGGGCCCTCATCTCATATTTGCCATTAATTATTTCACCCATAGTCATTTTCAGAATAGCTCAGAATTTAACAGTTGACCACCTTGAAAACATCTGGTGATTCTTTCTGAAAACTTGGCCTTGGGCTGAAACCTTATCATAAGCCTGCCCTTGGTTGTCTGGTCTCAGAGCTCTCCACTGTAACTTTGGACACTCAGGGGCTGTGTTGAAGGTCTAAATCTAATCTGCAGAATAAGGTAGCAGTTCTTGAGTTAGTTTAGGAAGCTGAATTTACCCAGCTGCCATATCATGAATCTTCACATGAGCTAATTTTCATACAACAGCCACGACTCCTCTGCCATGATTTCTTCAAATTTCCAGGCCACCAAGGCTACTGCACCACATGAGGAGAGAGAGCAGAATTTGTACATCTGCCTAATCTAGAGATCACTGTTGTCATTATATTTCAGTTTTCTGTAGACAATAGTCATAGCCATAAGTGATTTTCATCATAGAAATATTGGTTGAAAGGTATCTCTAGAGATCTCCTACTGCAACATCCCATTTAACTTAATGGTTATTTCCAACAATGGTAAGTCTCAGCCTAGTCTAGTCAAATCTTGAAAATCCACTAAAAAGAGAACAAGTCCTCATTCCAGTGCTGTGCCATCCTCCTGGTCAAGCAGATTTTCATAATATTCAGAAAGAACCTACCAAGCCACAGTCTGTGACCACAGAACCTCTCTGTGCCATTTTGCACTACCAAGAATACATTGGCTTCTCAAAGTTTTGTAGGCTGCAATTAGACTGCCCTTTGGCCTCCTCTTCAGCAGACTCAATATACTAGATTCTCTCAAACTATGTCTGTAGCTCCATGACTATCTTGGCAACCCACTGCTGAACAGTCTCCAGTTTCCTCACCAAGTCTTGTGAAATGGGACAACCAGGACTGAACACAGTACTACAGAGGTGGTTTTATCAGGACCAAGTAAGGGAGGACACAGATTTTCTCCAGTCTGCTGGCCATAATCCCTGCTTCATAAAACTCATTGCACAGTTTCCTTTACAATGAGAGCATATTCTTGGCTCCTGTTCGCCCAGTGGTCCACTGTAATGACATTTTCAGCAGGGTACTTCAGATCCCTTTCAGCAGAGCACGTCAAATCCTTTTCAGCAGGGCTGCTGACCAGCCTGTCATGTCTCAGCCCATACCAGTACATGGGAATTCCCATGCTGAGTGTAGACCTTTGTACTTCTTGGTGAACTTCATGAGGTATCTGTTGGTCCAGTTCTCAAATTTCCCAAGATCGCTCTGCATTGAAAGTCTGACATTCATTGTGTCAGTCACTGCCCATAATTGGTGAATCTGCTGAGAATGTTTTATGTGTCACTATCCATGTCACTCATGGGGGCAATGAACAATATGGCCCCCAGTGTTGATATATAGAGTACAAGACCAGTGTGCTCATCGCCCTCCATCAGGCAGGCATCAGGTTGCTGGTCATTATCCTTCATGCCTGCTAGTCCAGCCACATTTCTAGTAGCCTATTTGTCCTGCTCACACCTCCTGAGCCTACAAACAAGAATACTGTAAGACACTGTGTTAAAAGCCTCATTGAAATAAATGTTTATTAAAATCACTGCTCTCTCCTTATCCACATTGCCAATTATTTTTCTACACCAGCCCATCAGGCTGGTTAAACAAGACTTGCCCTTGATAAATCTGTGTTGACTGTTCCTAATTACTTTCTTGCCCTTCAACACACTTGGAAATGGATTTCAAGGGAGCATGCTCCATGATTTTTCCAGGGTTCTGAAGAGAGGCTGACGGGCCTATAGCTCCCTGAATTCTCTATTCTGCCCTTTTTGAAAACAAACATAGTGTCAGCTTTTTTTTCATGTAAAAGAGACTTGCCCTGTTTGACACTGGGTTTCACCAGTGATGATAGTAATACCACTGTCACATCCATAAGCTCTGCCTTATGTGAATCCCATTGTCTTCATAAATTGCTTCTCCCAGGAGTCCCTAAATGTGTTGTTCTCCCAAAGCTTTCTGCACTTCCCCTTCACAGACTGTGCTGGAAAACAGGTTTGGGAGATGACTTTGCTTACCAATGCAAGTAGGCATTCAGTGCTTCAATTGTTCATGGATGCCCCTTCTAACCATCAGTGAATACATATTTTTCCTTGAGTTTCTTTTTGCATATACTGTGACTGTGAAATCCTTATTGTTCTGCTAAATATTCCTCACCCATCTTAGATCCAGACATCTTAACTCATGGGTTTGTCCCTAAGTACCTAAACAACGCTTTTTCAGTCTCTTTTGTTGTTGTTGTTGCTTTGTGGTGTTGGGCAGTACCTTTTCCTACCTTTTGTATGTATCTTTCATGTGTTTTAGTTTGATAAGATGCTGTGAGCTTAGCCAAGCATAGCTTCTGCCAAAATTCCCAACCTTCCTATAAAACAGGCTGATTAACTCCTGAGATTTCAGTAAGCTCTTGAAAAATCAGCTAGCTTTTCTTCCTAGAGAATAAGTCTGAACCACTTTGGCTGGAGATTGCATTCATTGTGACTTG
The DNA here is from genome assembly GCA_032466535.1 of Forpus xanthops. Taxonomy (NCBI): domain Eukaryota; kingdom Metazoa; phylum Chordata; class Aves; order Psittaciformes; family Psittacidae; genus Forpus; species Forpus xanthops. Next base: position 32,479 of record JASSUY010040772.1, on the reverse strand, counting down.
CCTCCATTTCAAATATTAAAAAAGCTTCTATAATTGGTAGAAACAATGTTCTGTTTAATTACCCAGTTAAACAGCTTTTCTTCTTAAAATAACAGCTGTACTACACTTCAAATAGGCATATGTTATAGTACCAGAAAGAGATACTATAACTATATATAGCAAGAGGAAGTGGGAGTAGATTGTACGCATGTTCACTTACTGTAGAAAATTCTTCACATCCTTATCAGTTTTGGACTGAGAAGGGTTGTGGAATCAGCCATTCCCTTCACTCTTCCAGGGACCACATCACTGTCAGAGTCAGTCTGCTGCTTATCTGTTCCAACAGGAAACTCACCTTAGTACACCCATTAGGACCAACCTCTCCCAGCTGCCACCTGCTTCACTTTTTTTCACTGCAAAATCCCAAACCCACCAAAGCTGTCCGCAGCTGTGCAACTCTACCTTAACCTTAGCTAAGGGGTTAGGGTTAGGGGTTAGGGTTAGGGTTTGGGTTCAATAATAAAGGTAAAATCTTTATTCAGAGTTCATTTAGAAATGAAACTTGAATTCCTGAACATCCCAGAGCAGTTGACATGACTATTCTCTTCACCTTTTGTACAGTGCTTTTGAAGATATTGAAAGCCAACATAACTACCAGGAGATGTAAGAGTAATGATTATTTGTAAAAGGTGAGGACTACAATTTCTCACTAAAATGATAAAGCTGTCATTTTGTGGTGATGGGATAATGGCAGGATAATTGAACGCCTACTGCACATGCCTGATCTCTGCAGTTGTTGAGAGGAAGAACAGTTAGCTGAACCTTATTGTTTCCTGGAACATGATGGTATAAGCAGCACCCATAGTAAGTTAGAAAGTGTGATGCAGCTGAGAAAAACAGAAGGTGAAATCACTTCGGTTTAGAGAAGAAATTATTTGAGCTGATTTGGAGAAGTGTCAGATCTTCCATTTTGAATAACAATGAGCAATCCTGTTGCCAAAAAGTAAAGGACAAACCCTGTTGTCTTGGCAAAGGCTAAGAAAGCAGATGTTGCCTGTGTTTGACACTGTCTAAGTTGGAATGGCATTTTCATACTTAAAGAATACAGTAATGTATTTGAAGGCAAAGAATTTTTGGCTGGTGTCAGCATGAAACTGGAATCATATCAAAGAAGCTAATGCGTTCTTTGCTTGGCATGGTTAACAGGTTAACAGTGTGAAGTGGATTTGCATATATATTAACAGCACTTTTTCAAACAACGATCATAAGAAACTAGTAAGGAAAGTCATGAGGGAGATATGAAGACTGGTCAGGGAAAATGGATTAATAATGAGTAGTAAGTAGGCCCCTGAAGGATCATAAAAAATGATAAAAGATCCTCCTGGCAGAATATGACAGGCAAGTTTGCCTGAAGCTATTTTCTATTTAACATTTATATTAGTGATTTTAGAAATTGATTTGATATGGAGTGCATCAAAATTTACAGATGACAAAAGCAGGAGGATTTTTAAAGTCGATATACTTGGAGGACTTGAATGGATTATGAAAGAATTTAACGAGGTTGAAAAAAACAAGGCTGGCTGTGGAATTTAATATTGGCAAATATAAAAGGTATGCTCAGAGAGACACCTTCAGTGTTGTACCTTAAGAAGTGACTTTTGAGAAAAACAGAATTCACAGAATGGTTCTTGAGTGATTTATAACTTATTTTAGTATTGCTGAAGTTCCATGCATGGTGGTAAATAGTGCCTTCAGCAGCCCTTTGCAACATTTTTTAGGTGGTTTAATTATTATGTCTTATGTTTTTGTTGGATGTCATACAGGAAATATAATTTTAATATGATTTTTTCTTTCTAAGCATTCACACTTACTATGCCTAAACATATATCTATAAAATATAATGAAAGGTTATTTTAAATATTCTTTTTTTCTTTTTTTTAAGGGGTGAGAACATGGAGAGGGATAATGGCAGATGTTGTAGAAGAAAACTGTCAACTTTCAGTCCAATAAGGAAATCAGATCCTCTTTTTGACTAATTGGAAGTTGATTTGGTAGGGTATATATTCACTCTAGTTTTACAATTAAATATTGTTTTAGGGGGAAGGTAGGCATGGCATCTAGGCACTCTGGGAAACTTCAGCACTTGCTTGCATTTGAAGAATTATGTGTCCCTGAATAAAATACTTCCTAATAAAGCTGAATATAATGGCTTCTTTGCCCAATAATAATGTTTAACCAGAGACATTTTATAAAATTTAACTTCTTATAGCACGTTCTGTCCACACCATAGTATTCTCCAGGTCACTCGGCCATTTTGACTTCAACCTTTAAGAAAACAAGTACTGTTAAAAGGACACTGTGAGGGATGTATGTCAATCAAGAGTCTTACTAAAAATCAAGAAAAACTTCATCCACCACCTTCCCTTCATCCACTAGGCAGGTGACCTTATCAGAGAAAGATATCAAATTAAACAAGAGTTTCTCTTTGTGAACCCATGCTGACTGTGCCTGATTAAATGGCTTTAAATTGCCCAGTATAATCTGCATATTTTTCCAGGAACAGAAGTTAGACTGACAGGTCTCTAGGTCCCTGGGTCTCCTGCTATGCCCTTTTTGTAAACTGGAATAACACGGGTCAGCTCTCCAGGCTCTCAAGACCTTTGGCAGGTAGTTGAGAGGAGTCTTGTAGTAGCATCCACTAGCTCCTTCAGTACTCTGGGATGAATCCCATTAGGCCCCATGGATTTGTGAACATTCAGCTGGTACAGCTGGTCCTTTACAATTTTAGTGTCCACAAATGGAAATTTTTCCCACAGTTATGGGTCCTCCAACTCAGGAGACCACACAGCCCAGGGTCTATCAGTATTATTAAAAACTGAGGCAAAATCTGTGTTTAACACCTCTGCTTTTTCTTCATCACTATTAGTCAGATGATCATCTTCAACAAGTATTGGTCCAATGTTTACAGTAGACCTCCTCTTGCTATTAACATGCTTTAAGAAGTCCTTGTTACTCTGCATAGCACTGCCCAGTTTCAGCTCTGAGCTTGGTCTTTCATGTCCTCTCCATGCATGTACATACCACAGCCCTGTAGTCTCCCTCTGAAGCCTGGCCTTGCTTCCAGGGATCATGCAATTTATTTTTCCACTTGAGCTCCACAAGGAGTTTCCTGTTCAGCCAAGTTGCTCTTGTTTGATTTACAAGACAGTGGAGTTGCCTAGTCTTGTGCTTCAAAAAGGTAGTTCCTAAAAAGCGACCAACACTTATGGACTCCTAAGGCCTCAAATGCAGATTCCCAGGGTCCTTTGCTATGTAGCACCCTGAATAGCTTGACGTTTGCTCTCCTGAAGCCCAGAACGTCAATTCTCTTGTCCTTTTTCTCTAATACACTGAAAATTTTAAACTCAACCATTTCATAGCCACTGTAGCCAAGAGAGCCACATACCGTCACACCTTCCATGAGTCCTTCTTTATTCACAAGCAACAAGTCTAGGAGAGCATCTTTCCTAGTTGGACTCGCTGAGTACTTATGACAAGAAGTTATCTCTTACACACTTCAAGAATCCTGCTCATCACAGGAGTATGATGTTCTTAGTTGCAAAGGGCACAAGTACAGTGGCTCATAATCCCATATGTTCTCTTTCTTATGTATTAGTATTCCTAAATCAAGGATCTGACCTAGACATATAAAATCAGATTAAGGATTTCCAAGTGAAACAGCATGGAAGTTGATATATATGAGTTCAGATAAACTTCACAGAATTTACAGAGGCTTGAGGAACCTGCATCTCTAATGACAAGTGGGTTGGGAATGTTTTTTTTTTTTTCTGCAAATCCTATTGTAGGCACTTAATTTTTTAATGGCCTGTAGAGTATGCTTCTCCCTCTTCGTTTAGACATCTTTAAATATTTATTCCTTTGTTTCTCCATTGTTTTCATGTCTGAAATTCTGTTAATAGTGTGCTATCATGGTGACTCTTTTAGCTTTTATAAGCTTTTTCAGAGCTGTCTGCTGTCATGTTTCACCAAGCACAGGCAAGGAGGAATTATAAATTCATTTATGCTAAGCAATGCTCTCCTGCTCAAATAGCACCCACAGTTTATTCATGGATACATGCAGAATATGGTAATACTCAACGTGGGAGAGGGATTCTTGTGCCAGTCACGTCTCAGCATGCAAGAAAGGAGAGAAAGCTTGTTCCTTTCTTCTACAAGAATGTTGGTGGATCAAACTGCTGCTGTCACAGTTGCGTCCATCAGCTCTAGTAAATGAACTTGGATTTGTCCTTCCTCAAATGAGCCCCTATAGGCACTTTACGGCATCATCACAGCTTATCAATTGCCCACCATTTACGCTTTCCTTTCCTCCCACAGCCCACCCAAAATCCAGACTACCTACTCCACCCAGGGTTACACACAAGGCCTAAGCACATATAACTGACCGAGTCTGGGAGACCTGAATTTCTAATTCTTTTCCTTTTTTTTCTTTTATTTTTTTTTTTTGACAGAGTTAAAAATTCATGGAAATATGAGGATATAAACCATTACTTTGAAAATGAAGCAAAATACCTATCATATAATGCACACTGACTTTTTTCCAACCAAGCATAAAATCTTTTTAAAGCTGATTTCTGTTCCTATCTTTTCACTGCCAGTGTTGATAATGCAGCATGCAAAGGAAAAAGGTGGTAGACTAAAATTTTTTATTGGTTTTGGTTTTGGAGAGAAATAAAACCAAACTGAAAATTCATGTACTCATAGCATTTAGAAAAAAAAAAAAAAAAAAAGGAAAAAGGGGGGGTGGGAATAAATGCATATAAAAAAAGGTGGAAAAATATCTTGAGTTTTAAATGATGTACGACAAGTTAATTTGATAATGTATCATCTTTAATCATGGTGTCAATGACTGGACGAAAGCAGAAACTTGGAACATGAAAAAAGAATGTTAATTGAAAAAGGGAACAAAAGTTTTAATCACAGAATAGGAACTTGTAAAATGACAAGATTAATAAGAAAAATGCAGAAGCAGTAGAGTTGCTTTTGAAGCAATTAGTTACCATCCTGGAAGGCTGTGCAGCAATCAGCCTCTAATGTACTTAATGGGCTTAAAGGTCATTTCTTACCCTCAACAATTCTCCATAATTCACTTCAGTCACAATACAAAAATCACTGGAATATTTAACTATTACCTGCTGAGGCATAAATACTTCATTTCTGATAAGGTCTAGGAGATAACACAGAGCATTTTTTATATAACTGATTTGCATATAAATGTGTTTGCCTGCATGTTGGACTCTATAGAGTATATGAAAAAAAATTTTTCTCCACTGTAATGTCTTAAAAGTGGAAGAGAAATGAGTGAAAGAGGAGGATGAAGAAAGCTGAAAGGAGGCATGAAAGCTTCTGTCATAACTATAGTATCACTGTAATCAGTGTAATCATTTATGCAGAGAGCCCATTCCCTTCTCCCTCTGAGCAGGGCTTGCCTCCAAAGCACATACTTAAACGCACATTCCCAAGTCCTCTTCTGTCTTTAGAATGCACAAAACCTGCTCATAAACCACAAATGTGCCCCAAATGCTTGAGCCTTTAAATCTGCATTTGAACATTGGCTCATCACCACTGCAGAGTAACAGCTCCCAAAAAATGCCTTCACTGCCTGCAAGATTTCTTTGAACTACTGTGAGAAATGAAGACAAAATGTTAGAATTCTGCATGTGCCTGCATAATTAGGGAACCAAGAAACCTAAACACTTATTTATCCATAGATTTACTTTGGATGCTGGCTGACGAGTATTATATCTGACTTGCCTGAGATTGTTATTACAGACATAAGTGCAGAAAACAGTGAGTGGCCCAAGAGATGAGTGAAAGCCTTGAATTGGCATAATATCCTGGGCTTTAAAAGTTGTCACGCTTGTATGCTTTAAAGTATGAATGACAGCCTTTGACAGAAGAGATTTTCTTCCATGTCACCCCACTCAAAAATACTCCTTTTGCATTGAGTTCTTGTAAAGGTCCTAGCTGTAGGTTAAATTACATGAGTCTGTAGGTTTTTGCTATGAAGCACAATTAACATATTGCGCCTGCATTTAATAATTTGTCTATTTTAGCTTTATTTGCTGAATAATCTCTCTTTTTTTTTTTATTTGCATAAAGTGCCAATGACAATATTTTGTTTTAATCTTGTAACCCACAATTTTAAAATGTCCTGTTTGATTTCCCTAGGAACTGTGGAAGCTGAAGTCTTTTTAAATCTCAGACAGCAGTAAAATTGTATTTGTAATGGTATTATTTATTTTGACTGAGACATCAAATGATTGAGATTTTTTTTAATTATTCCTAGACCTTTGTTTTTCACAAAGACAAATGCTATTCCTTATATGTGTATAAAGCATTCTTTTATCCTATTTTATTTGCTAGTTTACATTGACTATTCTGTGGTGAGCTCAATTAACATCTCTGAGCTATTTATGTCATTTCTTACTTGTTGTTAAAGATGGTTTCATGTAACAATGACAGAAAATTTTAAGTTATATGAAAAAAACATACATAATTATGTTTAAGTCATATGGATGAACAGTGCATGTTCTGCTTGTGGCTGCACTTCATCGTCTCATGCAAGACATAAGAGAAATAAAGTGGATTAATACTGTCACTCACAAAGAGCTAAAGAAAGGGAAATCTAGCATGGGTTTGTTGTTTTTCTACCCAGAGCATACTACTGTACAGTTATTCTGCCTGCTACAGGAGGTGACTAGTCAGTGAGAAACAAGGAGGAACCTGACTTGACCAATGTCTTCCATAACTTAGATCTTGGCTGTGGGAGAGGAGTCGTGAGTCTTGGTCTTTGTGCCTAACTGTTGAAAGGAGCTTGTTGTGGTAGACAGGTTGCTGAGGAAGATGAGAAGATGAGTCCAAGGGCCCTACCTGATTTGTGCAAGGTCTGGTTAGATGGTCACTGGAGACTTGGCTCAGCCTAGCTCTCCTTTACAGACCAATACCACAGACTAGGCCACCAGAGTGGGACCATGGTAGTCCTACCACTATTAGGGTTGCTTCATGCCTGTGACCAAAATGAGTGCGTTTAAAAATAACAGCTGGGCTTGTATACCAAGTAGGAGTAGTACACTTTACAGAAGTTGCCAGGACAAGTAAGAAGCTGGGCACTCTACAACCTGCTTTTTTAGGCAGCAGAAGTATGTAACACTATAAGGAGTGCAAAATCAGCTCCCTTTCTACTGTAAAATGTTCTTTCCTTTAAATTTCAGCCTGGACTCTTCTCCAGATGAAGAAGACATGCAAGGTCATGTTTTTCTTTTATTTGAAAAAGTAAGGACCATGAAAACTCAGCGCTCCTTTCTTAGACTCAGCTGATTTAATCTTTATGTCAGATAAAATCTATATGAAATGCTTCTGTTCTGACAGTAATTTAAGTCTGAAATTATTCTCTTTACACCATACTTTCTTCTGTAGAATTTCAAAAGATTTGGTGGATCAGACCACGGCCTTTCATCAGATGATATTTTCTGTATTTGACTTGTCAACAGTATTTCCTGCAAAAGAAATGGAAGTTGACTTTTCCCCCATTTCCTTCTCCTGAAAAGCACTGTCATCATGATTCATGGAAATATTACTTAATGCTCCTTCTCCCTAAAGTTTGCACACACTGTCCCGTCTTGAAACAAGTATCGCTAATTTAGGATTTATAGAAGTATTATTTCAAACACTACAAAATTCATAAAGCACAACATTGAAATATCTTTTCTTCTTTAAGAGGAAATTTAAGTTACATCAAAAGACTTAGCACTGGCTGTATTGATGTGTGCTTTGAAAGATGTTTTCTAAATCTCTAGGAAATGCCACACTTTTAATAGTTAATTTCATTACAAAAGGATAAATCTTTGTACTTTCCAGAATGGACATTTTCACTGAAGAAATTAGGAAATTGATAGGAGATATTCACACAAGAGGATAACAGCAAAATACATTCTGTATGTGTAACAGCAAAGTTTAGGATGACAGGGAAAAATGTTTGATAGATACTTAAAATACCAGACACTGTCTACAAGTATGTCTACAAGGTATTTAACCAGATGGAGCAGTTACATAAATCTACTGAATTCTGTAGTAAAACTAAACAAGTTTAGATCTGTTGGTACTGAGTGTTCCCATCCCATATGCAGTCTTCTGAAATCAACAGGAGCTTTTCTTATCATCTCAGGCTTTGGAGATGACCTCTTCTATTCTTTGATCAATATGTTGGCTGTTATAGACTGTTTTCTACTCAAAGGCAGCTCCTAGATTCTTGTTTTTCAGTTGCAGGTTTTGCTCTCAGCAGCCTAGTGATATTTAAAATTATTGCAGTAGTGAGAACAATTAAATAAAAATATGTGAGGGTTTCCAAGTTATTACAGCAAAGCTCTAGTTTCATAGAATCATTTCCTGCTTCATCAGACATAAACCACTTATTTTTCTGTACACATCTTCAAAGAGAAATGCTGGAACTTATTGAATAAACCATTTTATTGCTTTGGATTAATTAGCAGATGGCTTAATGATATGCACTATTAATTGTTACTTCTTGCACATATTTGATTATACTTTATTATTATAATTGTGTTTAAAATGCATCATAGCCATAGATATTTTGTGTTATGTTTATAATCGGCTAACAATTTCCCTGAGAATTATGAGTTTTGCAAAGATTACTATTTCATTATATTCTATGACAAAAGGAATTTTAGGCAGTTTTTTTATCCTGGTTAAATAAAGATATATTCAAAATATACGTTCAGAACAGCTATATGCAGTGCTGATAATGATTATTTTCAGATAGCTTAGTCCCTTGTACCTTCATAAAATTAATTCACTGGTTCATTACTGTTTGTGAATGCTAATCATCCCTTGTCTGACTAGTTTTATTGGAAATGAAGATTACAGTGATATTATTTTCCAAGTCTTCAGACACAGTCTCAGTGTTCCAAATTCATTCACACTATGAACGAATCCGAGCACTTAAAAATGCTTGTATAGTGCTAAGGAAGGATTGGAAAAGACAATAACTGTCTGTATCTTACAATAAGTTAAGCTGCCTTTGGACCAAGTAACTTTTTTTTTTCAATTATATAAATTGAAATTATACAAGAGTTGTTCTTTCTCTCAGTTTTCTGCATAATAAAAACATAAGAGCACCCCAGAAGTTAAAGGTCTAAACTCAAGAAAACAAGAAAATTAAGAGAAAGACTTCCATCCTGAATTCATGCCATCATGCTTCATGAATCATGCAAACAAGAATGCTGTTCTCTAACTTTCTTAAAATTCATTTTAAAGCTAACCAAATCATGTTGGACAAACCGGTCCTTTTTTAATCTTTTGAAGATGTTGGGCTTCTTTTACAGTTCTTCAGAAACTTATTAAGGGAAGTTGATGGCTGTCAAATAAATTCTGTTTTGAAACAAAAGCTACCCCAAGAGTAAGGAAATTAAAAGAAGACATTAATAGTCAATTTTTATTAGAAAGACAATGAAGTACTGTATGGCTAAGCTGTAGGATAAATATCTCAGTGATCCATATATCGAAGTGAACAAGAAAATAAAATATAAAATCTCCCTGGACGTCTCTGCCACCTGTTTTGATTTTACCATGAAGCAGAAAACCAAAGCCAACAAATTATTTGGATTTTAGTTATTTTCTTATTCACAAAGAGATATCATAACCCATACAGAAAGATTTAGAGTCTGGATATGGACAGGGTGTAAGATATTAATACACCTTGAATATCAGAGATAGAGGATAAACTTCTCTGGTTAAAAAAATACACTTATGTCCCAGTTTTACAATAGTGACTCACAAGTACTGCTTTGCTCTTCACTACTGCTGGACTGAGTTTCCACAGACATCATTATTCTTCATATATACAATTCACAAATGCCTATGAGCCCATTCTAGGATTTCATTGGTAGGCAAGGCTTGTGCCAGTGTACCTGATTTCTGTTTTGAAATAAATTCATTTGGATTTCATGCTTTAAAACTTATAGTGCATCTCCAAAGTCATGCACCCTTAAAAAAAAAAAGTCTGTTTAATTAAAGAAATTAAGAGGATCAGTGGTGGTTCTTTGTTTTTTCCTGATCTACACACTTTCAAACAGGCAATGTTCTGTTTACTTTCTCATATCAATTTTCCAGTGGAAAATAACTGATGTTCTAAACAACAAAAATGGAAAAATTCTTGCATATACTCACAGATTAGGCTTGGCTGCATTATTCATTGAATTATACTTGTATCTAAAGGCCTTCTTTTTATTCAACTATGTAATGTATAAAATAATCTATGAGAGCACAGAAGATACCTGATGCTTATAGCAGATTTTTAAATCCATTTTTAGCTATAGACTTTTGCTCCAAAAACCCTGAGAGCCCCTGGGTTGCATTAAAGCCACTGTAACAGAAAATGATCAAACAGAGAATAGCATTAATGAGATTTAGATGCATTAGTTTTCAAAACCACATTTGAAAATGGCAAACACAAATATTAATTGCTCTACACAGCAGCATAGAAGTACAACCATCAAAAAATAAGTAATTTGCAGTTATATTATCTGTTGCAACTAAAATTTAGTATTACTCCTGTTGCCAACAGAAGAAATTTATTGCTGAAGTTTCTATGAGAATAACATCTGAGGCATCAACAGTACAAAGAAATAGCAAGAGCAATCTGTTGGAGATCAAAAACAAGCCCAATTTGAAGCAATTCAAAGCACATGCTTTAAATAGAATAAAAGATAGACATTTTAAATATTGTAAGAAACGCTAGTGATTACTTACATTCTATACATTATCAGTAGCAAGATATGAATACTTTTCACTTTTTATTGCAGTCCACTTAGTAGCTGTCTTTGCAGAAGAGGCCTCTGAAAATACTTTGAATCAAACTCCACATCCCTGTATAATTAAATATGGGTTAAGTGAGCATGACAATACATCAGTGCAGAGCAACACTTCTCACATGAGAGTCTATAAAATTGTATGGAAGAACTGTAGTGCCTAAAAGGCATCAGGGAAAGTCAAGGTAAAAAAGCTGTTGAAGTATACCCTTAAACCGGACAGACTATCCAAGCCAAACACAGAGGCAACCAAGACAAACCAGAACAGAACTCTGAAAGTCCCAGTGTATCTGTTTCCCTTCTCTCACTTTAGATGACTGCCATTCATAGTTTTTATTTTAAATTATAAAAATACATTTTATATGACATTTATAATCCAGAGTTAAAAAAAAATCTGTTTTGATTTGAAAATGTAAGTAAACCCTTTGAAAATATGCACAGTTTAATAGATCATATAAATAATGCAGGTAGCCTTTGGGGGTAAAATTATAGCAGGCAATAATTATTTTGACTGGCATGGTTTGCTTCCAATCTTAGATTTCACTGCCATCAGTTAAATGACTTTGTCAGCAAAAGTGTTATCAAAATTACATACATATTTTCCTTCTACTGGCAGTGTAAACTAAGAGGATACCAAAAAAGAATGATTTTCAAGGCTCAATCTAATTTAAAGTATATATTATGATTTAACTGCTTACACTAAGCCGACATGTATGAGTGGGGCTATTAGAAGCAAACAGGACTCTATATACAGTATGAATGAGGGAGTGGAAAACATCTGCTTTCAGCCTTTCCTATCCTAATTTTTCTCTGTTGTCTAAAGCACAGATAAAAGGAAAAGTGTTGTATCATTAGCCTTTTTTTTTTTTTTCATATATTAGCCTAACTGGACTGGCAGCTGGGCGGATCTTAGTGTGTTTTGAACTGAAGTAGCTGTGTTTTCACTCGCAAGTAGCACGGGCCAACAGAAAGTCATCAGGAAAGGCAGACAGCGCTTTGGTGCTGAGGACCTGAAGTTGACACTGTGTAGCCTTGGGGGACTTCTACTATGTGCAAGGTCTAGTCTTACCTGTGATCCAACTGCACCTTTCTTAGCAGGTAGTGCAATGGATGCTCTCCTTTAGTGCATCTTTCCATTTGGTTTTATCCAAAAAGAAACTGCTACCCTGCATGCTCCAAGATGCTGCTGTATTGCAAAATCAATGCCCAGCAAAGAGGGATAAATTGGATTTGCTTCAAATGATTTGAACTAAAACACTAACTCATGTGCACCCTCTTACTCCAGGGCTAAACAGTTTGCCAAAGCTGAATGGACCAAAATACCAATTTTCTAGCCATTTGGCCTGCCAGCCAGTCTGCCTCTTCTACTCAGTGATTAAACTACTGCCAATTTTATACAAATTAAGAGGGAGGTATTGTATACACAACTGACCAGAGTACACAGTCCTGAAGTTGTGGCCTTTCTCAAATGACAGAAGCCAGCTCTTTCACTCTCTGAAATGCAGCGAGCCCAACAAAGAGTGCAGAGCAACTGGGCATATAGAGGGGGCTATGCACACAAGTATCTGAGCAATCAGGCTCCACATATTTTGTTGATCCTAAAAAATATTGTGGGTTATATTGTTTTGTGGAGTGTTTTATTTGGTAGTTTTTTTTTGTTAACAGTAAAAGTCACATTTAAAACATTGATGTGACTTTAGAAGCAAAAGTTTAACCAAAAAGTTATGATATTTATATCTGTTAACCTCTCATTCCTTTGTCAAACTTCATGGCTTCTGCATCTTTTCTAGATTAAAGCTGATATTATATTGTACTAGGAGATGAATCAGCAGGGCTGACATAGACATACTGAAAGCAGGGAAGGACAGGATGGGTAAAAATACCCTTCAAGCTGACTTCTGATATTCTGTTTAATCTAGCCCAACATAGGTTTTCAGTTTGTGCCATACACTTTCTTTAGGACAGTTTACAGGATTTGAAGTGGGTTGCCATGGATGCTCAGCAAACTATTCCTTTTGCTACTGTTATTTTCCCCATCTTTTCCCCATTTTGACACTATTTTCACTCAAAGTTCTGTACCTGCTTCCTTGTTTGTTCGCTTTTCAACATAGTTTGGCCTTTTTCCTTATTCTAATATTGTTACCTTTGGTTTTGCCTTTATCTGCATGATATTTTGAGAAATGGTCCAGTGGTGTTGATGGGTTCCATACATGTTAGGCAAGATCTTTATTTCATTCATCCACCTTAATCTCTTGGAACTAAACCAAAGAAGAGACCTTCTTTTCATCTTAGGCTTTCCTAGATCTTCTTTTCTAAAAAAATAACTGATTGTTTAATATAAAGATACTTCTTTTTCCATGGTTTACATCTTTGAGTTCTTGAACTGCTCCTGCATTAGGTGTTTCTATGCTCAATGCTACAATTCAAAGGCAGAGTGTTGGTGCAAGAATAGAAACTTAACTCTTGAAACCCTTTGGCAAAACATTTTCAAGCCCACTTTCGGTCACTTATGTGTATGTGTGAATGTGGATGCATATATGTATTTGCATATAAAATGAGTAACAATCCCACTTGGATGCAACATAGTTTCTTTAAACAGAAAATGGTGGATTATTTAGAATAACTTCTCCTTGATACAAGTAATTAAAGGATGTTATCTCTTTCCTTAACGTATTGACTCAATTTCCTGTCTTTTGTGCTATAAAAGGCTTTCCTTTCCAGTGGACTTTGCATATGATATTATTTTCCATTCTTGCTCAGCTGGAGTTAGTTGATCCTACACATGCAAAGGTCAGGAGTAGCTTCAAGTAATAGCTTTTAAGTGCTGGAGAGAGGGAAATATTCTCAAAGTTTAAGATGGAGTTGTTCTGGTATTGAGATTTTATTAAGCACTGCTCAGACACAAAACAGAGTGCCTCAGATTTCATTTTAATACTTTCTCTCAGTATTAAAAATCTCATGCTTTAGAGGACAGCTGACACACCTGTTTAGTTCCTTTTTTTCCATAGAGGTGTATACATGGCAGAGGAAATACTTGAAGCAAAATGTAGCTAAAATTACTGTGGAAGTATTGAAAAACATGTCAGAGATCAGGGGTTGTGAATTGCTGTAATCTGCACACAGCTGCAATGAAACTTGGAAAAGGCTATATCCGCAGAAATATCAAACACAAACAATGTTTTTTACATTACCACTGATTATGTAAGTGCTGAAACCTATTTCATTCCTTCAAGGAAATTTTGTAGGCATTGTCCAATTCTCTCAGCTACTTAAATACTGTATCACATATCTAAATCGGGATTATGGGCAATATTCAACTGCAAATTTTATCTAATGTATTACTTAAATAGTGTAGACTGATGAAGGATACAGCTAAAAAGCAAAACATACTCTGGTGACTTGAGTTCTACAAAAATATTACCTTTTGCTTTGCTGAGATTTTTCTTTGTGGTTTTTTTTCCCAGAAAAAAAAAAAAAAAAAACAAAAACAAAAACCCAAAAAACTTGGAACACATTGGGAAGAAGAAATAAGGTGTGAATGGCTGGGATTTCCACTCTTTTCTTCATATGTGGAAGGAAAATAGTGGGTCCCCTGAGGAAATCACAAGACAAGACTTGGAAAAGGGAGAAACCAATGAAATATCAGAGCTGGTGGCTGATAAAAATTATTTGGTCTACAATTTTAATTGACTGCAAGAAAAACAATGAGTTTGTGATGACTTGGTCTGCTAAAAAGCTCAAATGCTTATGATTTTGCAAAATACTTGGGAAAAACAATTTAAGACCTTGGAAATATTTAAGATCCATGCAGAATAATGCATAGAGGGTAGCAGAAATAAGTTCAATCATGGTCACTAAATTAACTACTGCCACTCTAAGAGGTTTTGTAGTAATTGTAGATAGTCTCCTAAAGAATCAGCTTTCAGGGAGCAGTGAGAAATGGTTGTGCCCTGAAGGAAAGCTGAGAGGAGAACCAAAAGAGGCTGAAATAGAGGCCTGGGCTGCAGACAGAATGGGGAAAGCCACAGAGCAGAGGGTCAGGGACATCCAGGGCTGGTGATTCCCTCAGGGCACTGATATCTGTTCAATAATCAAAAGACAAGTTATATTTCAAGACGTGCTAGAAGTAATCACAAAAGATAAAAAGTATCATGATGATAATATATACTACCTGCACAGGGCTTCCACATCCCAAATGGCACCTGTGTGGTTCTGCTCAACTGCTGAGAAGTGCCCTGGAGCTGCAAAGCTTAACAGGCACACAATCACAACAGTCGCAATCAGAGGAATGTGGCAGCTTCCAATGTGAGAACAAACTAAGCAAGATTACCTCTTTAGCTTAGGAAAGAGATGGCTGGGAGTGAAATCTACAGTGGCAGAAGTCTACAAAATGAGAAACTTGCAGAATTCATAAAACAAGAACCAGAGGAGAGCTTATGACTCACTAGGGAGGAGGGTTACAGAACAGAATTGTGTTTTCACAGTATGTAAAGAGAAAACTGGAAATCGTTGCCACATGATATTTGAGTGGCCAATAAGGTAAGTGAAGTTTAAAAGGGATTAGTCAAATTCAGAATGGACAGGGTCATCTAGGTACTGCTGAACATGAGTTTTGCAACCTTTGTCCCAAGTCCCCAAACTATCACCTGCTGAAATGTTTGTCATTTCCAATGTAGCATGCCAGTGGACACCTTCAGTGACAAGGCTTTTGCTCAGCCTAGCAACTTTTATTTTCTCACACCTATCTAATGAATAGAGATTCAGATCCTCCTCTTTGATCTCATTGCCCACCAGAGTCTCAACTTTTCAGTTCCCACTGACACAGACAAGTGAGAACTCAAGGCAAGTCATGCTCCATGAAAGGCTTTGTCTAGGGAAGAAATATCATGGAGTAACTGTGTATATCAGAAAGGACTGGTACAGGACAAACTCAAATATAAACATGGTTAAAAAGTAGCTCCAGTGTCTGTACAAGGAGCTGGTTTTCTGACAAAAGCTAAAGTAACATGCAGACACGTTAATTATTTGCCCTGCTCATTCTTCCCTCAAGCAATGTTTTAATGAAAGCCCCAGGCAAACCCTGACTTTCTGAATACCTTACAGACTAAATATTGTGTCTTTCTAATGTTCAAAAATGAGGGACAAAAAATTATTTGCTTTTAACTTTGTCCCCAGTCATATTTTTTTTGTAAGATTCAGGGTAGACAAAGTTCTTTTCCAACTCTTTGCTATTTTCAGGGTTTTGTAATGAGTGCTGAGAAAAGGTGGGGGGAAGAGCTGCAATCTGCAAACGTCTTTTTTTTTATGGCTTCAGTACCGTTTTTCCCCTTTCCCTGCAAGTATGTTTACCCATTCTAATCACATTTACATGCAGCCATCCCTCCTTCAAACAAGGATCAGACTGTGATAACTTGTAAAAAAATTGGTCAGTGGATGCACATGCTCTCTGAGTCCTGTAAGCGACCCTGAACCACACAACCACATGAATCCCATAGCCTTTCCTTGGCAAAAGTATGTCAGTTTGCCCCTTCGTTATTTGCTCATCTGTACTCACAAAGCAGGGAAGCATTATCTGAGCATCTTTTCCAGTCAAGATGTCTGGACTTTTTATGGGCTCACATCCAGAGAAGTGAGCAACACTGGACAATTAATTTTCTTCCTTTGGCTCAGTTTCTTCCCCCATGAGATGGCAGATAGTAAAATATATCTGTATGGAGAAGGAAAAGAAAAAAAAATTGGTCCAGATATAAACTGTGATGAATTTGAGTTGTCAGGTATTTAAGTAGCAATAGCCATGAGAAATACTGTTTGGTTACTGCTGTCATCCCTGTTTTTAACTTTCTCAGAGATGTTTATATCTTTTTCCTTCTTTTTTTTTAACACATTATTTTATTTTGTAATCCTTTTTCCCCTTTAAGTTGGTTTAATTATGAAAGAAAATGTGGAATACAAGGTGTTGTACGTAAATCCTAGGAATTATTCATTCCATCTCAATTGGCCTTTATTTTCAGCAGGGCTCCAATCACCATTACCATTCTCTTTTGTAAGTAATTTAATGGTTGAGTTCTTTTTCATAAGGGTCTTCATTGCTGAGTAAGCTCTTCAGTTAATTCCCTATTGCCCTACTAGTTCAGCTATATTTTCAATGTAAACACATAGGTTTATTTGCATCATTTAATAGTGGAATAGGTGTATACAGCATGTGTGGGGGGTGCTAATTGACTTTTTAAGCAGCTTTGTTCTGCATTTACAAGGAGAAGAAAATTGTAGTGAGGCACTGCTCTGGACCCTGTGGGGGAGGAGAGCAATTTCCATCCATATCTTTCAGAACTGAATTCAGCAGAGTGGAATTTAAGCACATGATGCAAAGCCACTGAGTAAAATGCAATTTCATTTGCTGCACAGAAAATTAGTTCAAAATCCGAGCCTACAGTCCATCAGCCTGGCAAGTACAGAGGAATTTTTTCATGATCCCTGAGCCAGAGGAGACAATTATCTCTTAAGGGCCTTCCGGAGCTGCCCCATCAAAGACAATGTTCCCCTGGCTTGCACCATTCCTCATTGTCCCTGATGGTAGCAGAGGGGCTGTCAGAGTCATTACTCAAAAATGGCTCCTTCCAGTTTGTTGGGCCTCTACTACCCCCTGTTTTCCCCCTGCCTTGTATTCTGGTGTGCAATGAGTCACAGAGACTTTGTCACAGAGTATGTGAGACTTTTTCCATCCTCTCCATGGAGTTTCTAAATACTCTGCCCCTACATTTACCCTGCTATGAGCCTGCTCTTCATGTCATGGCTCTATGCCAAGATGTTAAGACAACCTTTCAGCACTGATGTACAGTAGTCCTCCATGTGACTGAGAAAAGAAACTTCAGCCAGTGCCAGTGGGGAAAAAAGACTATCTCTTCTGTGATCTATCCATTATAGTGAGATGAAGTGTAACCTTTATACGCATCACAGTTGCTCTGTAAAGCATGCATAAAGAAATGAGTTCTGTTCATTTTGCTAAAGAAATCTTACTTCATAAATTGTAGTTTCTTTAAAATACATACACTAAAAAACATTTTCTAAATGTCATAACAGTGCTGCTTCTTTTGAAAGATGATGTATGTATCTCATTCTGTAAAGGCAAGATTAAGGAGGAAGCTGACAATTCACTACTCTTGAACAATAAAAAAGAGAATTCAACATTACATGAATCTGCGAGTTATACTTAAAATAAAATAGAATGCATCGTATGACATCACCCTCAAGTCAAAGTGAAGAGACACAAGATTCATGAACTTGACTGAAAAATAAAAACCTGTGATGCTCTTATAAGCAGCTTCTCAGAGCCTCCACAGGCTATTGACATCCAAAGACTGGAAAAGGGCTGGACCGGGGAATATTGGAGAGCATTAGCTCTAGTTTAGACTTGACCATGGTGTTGATTCCTTTCAGAGGAAACAATTTTAAAGTCACATTTGGCATCTTTCTTATATTTCTCCTCTAAACCCATAATTGGAAGTTCATTCTATGAGATGTCAGGCAATGAAGCAGCACTGGTTTTCTTTGACTTGACTTTCTCTCACCATGACAGAATCCTCAGACAGCTTCACATTTACATAAATGAATGAGGTTCACTGGCCTCATATAAAATGGAAACTGACTCCATCCTGTAAGCATGTGAAACACGTGGTTCAACCCTGGAGAAGGAGATAGATGCAGTCACTTTGTTTATTGTCTCTTTTTGTTGGCCAGTTCCAAAGCAAAGAGATTTGTGAACACGCATTCAGTTCAGCTGTAAGGCAAAAAAAAGATATTACAATGTCTATGAAATAAGTCAACATTTTTGTGCCTCCAGTCATTTTTCCAAGCAAGCCACAGGGTGAAAGTGTGAAATACTGCTTTTTTTCACCGATGAAGCTCTTGCGGTGAAGCTGTATTCCCCATAATACAAATATTTAAAGTTGCTGCAAGAGTGCTTTTATACTGTGCTTAAATACTGCGTTTTTATTATTGATTACAAGTTACTTCCCACCCATAATGTGAACGGATTGTAAAATTATTTTGCTCACCCTACCAATGCAAGACACCTTCCATGTTCACATCGCACCGAAGAGCATCCAATTATGAAAGATGTAAAAGTCTAAGTAGGATTTCTGAGAGCCAGTATTTTGACAGACGTCTCCTGCCCCTTTCCTGAACCTCTAAGCATACTTATCCAAGAACAGAGCCAGAAAAATATGTTATTCCAAGACAGTTGCTCAGCAAAGCCCCCATGAAGTTGAGAGCTTGTCGAACTGATCGCAGCTGACATATGAATTCCCATACCACTAACAGAGAATCATTTCATTTGAATTTCCTTTCCAAATGACCTGAAGTGCTCCTATTAGCCAACTAGAAAGCTAAAATAGGTCTTAGTCTTCAATTTTGAGATTCCTTATGTTATGAACACATTTATGCACACCTCACTTAAAATAAAAATCATGAGTTTTGAACTGAGTTGTTCTGTAAGAGATCAGCCCACATATGTGCACACCCATTTAGGCTAGGACTTCCTCCCTTTATGTTCCTGCCTTGCAAGTAGACTGGTACATTTTTTTTCCCAGCATCTCTGTTTTATTCTTGGACCAAACACATCTCTGTGGTATTTGATTGCCTTAATGTTATTTTCCCATTGCTGGACAGAGGCCAGATTGCCATTCCCCTCTGAGTAAAAAAATTAAGATTTCATGAAAAAGCCACATTACAACAAGAGCTAATCAGAAAAAAAATCTGTCAAATTATAGAAAATACTTTCTATGGAAATAGCCACATAAGATGCAGCTATTTTCATTTTGAACTTTCAGTTTCTCAAAAAAAAAAGAAAAATTCTCCTCTCCTTCGCTTTATGTCTTGGGATCATTTTTGGAATTAAAAAGAGCAGAGTACTGTCTAAGATAAAAGTCCATGGGGTTAAAATTTAATTGTATATATTTCAAATGATATCACAAAGGGCAAAATGTCATAATTCTATTGCATATCATTTCTACAATGAAAAATAAAGAATATATATTTATTGGGGTGCCTTATTGTCTCTGTACTTTGATATCTTCATTCTGGATTGGCTGCTGTTGAAAAATCATGGGTTTTTTTATTTGGGGACTCTATCACACTAAAGCTCAAGGAATGCTACACTTTTGTGATATTTTTACTACTAGGGTGCAGGTAGTTACTGTCTGTCACATAGCTTCATTGTGGGACCTATCTCCACTATTTTTCACTGATCTTGGGAGTCTGAAGAGGTCCCAGTTGACAGGAAGCTGGTAAATGTCATCCCAGTTTTTGAGAAGGGTAAGAAAGAAGATCCTGGTAATTGCAATCATGTAAGTCAGTACTTCAGTGCCTAGCAAAATTATGAAGAAGGTTATTCTGGGAGGTCTTGAAAAATACTTGAGAGATGACACAAATATTGGTCATGGTCAGCATGGGCTGATGACAGGAAAGTCCTGTTTAACCAACTTAATTTTCTTTTATGACAAAGTCATGCATCTAATTGACCACAGGAAGCTAGTGAATGGGTGAGTTTGGATTTTAACAAAGTATTTGATACTGCCTCTCACAGTATCCTTCTGGATAAAGTATCCTGCAGTACAGCTAAACAAGCTCATTAGTACCTGGGGTAAGCAACTGGCTGATGTTGTGCACAAAGGGTTATAGTCAATGCAGTTACATCAGGCTGGCACCCAGTCACCCCTGGCTTTCCATAAGTCCTGATTTTAGGACCAGTTCTTATCATTGCTTTCATAAACAATGCGTATGCAGGAGCCAAGCATACACCAAATTAAGTTTGCAGATGATACTAAACTAGGAGGAGCTGTGAACTCCCTTGACTATAGAGAGGCCTTACAGTGACTAGAGATCAGGATAAGCACCAACTATATGAACTGTATGACATACCATCTATATTGGAGGCATGTCAGGTGATTTTATTTCATATTTGCTCTCATTTGGTTCCATGGACTGAACTGCTAGTGTCTCAGGGTGTTAAGTATGCTGTTGGGATGCAACTTTCCATCCAAGTAATTTGAAATTACTCAGAGAACACTCCTTAATGTAAAGTGAAGCACAGTCAGAGGGGACAACTGTGATATTTGCTGCTAAAAAGCTCATCTAAGCTGACCAAAAAACTAATAAAGGTGGACCCAAGGGAGAGCAGGATCTCTCAAAGCAATGTTTCTTGTGGTGTTCTTATACTCTCATTTTACTCCATGAATTTAGGTGGTTTAGAATTAAGAGCAATTTGAAAAAAAGCTGGGATAATGAATTACATGATACATGTACTTCTAAGACACATATCAAACACAAAACATTGAGGCAGGCTGGCAGGGGGCTTTGATTTGTCAATTTTTTTCTTTGTGCCACGACACTGAAGGATAAACAATGATGAATTGAAGAATATGTACAACATGGTCCATCATCCCTCTTTGCTTCTAATTTTGCACTCTAAGTTTGGTGTTTGGTTCTTTGTTTTCTTTTAATTCCCCTAGCAACCATAGTGTTGTCCCAGTTACAATGATACTCATGCTTAGTACTATACTGTAGGAATTTTCAGGCATAAGCAGCTATCACATTGCTGCAGTGTGGTGATGGAAAGAAGATGTAGCAGTAGATATAGTTCAGCAGCTGTCTTCTGCTTGTGAACTGGTTACATCTGGAGATAAAGCAAAGCTTCATGTAATAACTTCAGATTCACCATCCCGTGGTTTTGTCACACTATTTTCAAGTGTGACAGCTTTTAAATGTTATATGTCTGTTGCTAAGGGAAATTTTTCCTGCTGCCTTTTTCCTTTTAACATATTATAAGCCCATCTCAGACCTTGTATTGCTTCACGCAGGGAGATGGTGCATGATAAGACAGAAAAACAAAGCTGCTATTTTTTCTCTTAGCTTAGAGCAAGTAGCCTCCTTGAACAAGATTATCCTCTCCTGTGATCTTTAAAAAACACCTCTCTAGCGAAAAGATTACATTTTACATTTTAAGTAGTTTCATCACTTTTCTCCTATTATCTTCTGATCCTCTAGAAGATACTTATTTCACATAAGTTGCTGAGATTTCCCACTGTCTTCAATTTCTGCAGAGTACCAAGAGGAAGATTGCAGTTTATATTTTCAAAGCCATAGGTCATAGTGCTAGGTTTGCTAAATAGTCAGACTTGAAATGGGTACATTGGCTTCTAAAGTCATTATTGTTGCAAACTGCTTCTTCAAAAACCATTTGTATCTCCTTCTTTTCCCTCTCCTGATTACCTGCAGTGTGGAAAAAAAACCTTTACTTACTGTGCCTTTAAGTAATACTTTTCCCTCAAACAAATGAAACAATATATTCCCTTATGAATATCTGTCATTGTGCCTCATGAGATAGAGTATATCACCATGGCACTGCTGCAGGATAAACAAGTCACAGGACAAAACACCACAAATTTTGTGGATTTTATGTGTTTAATTCTGTTTCCACTACAGAAGACTGATTTGTAGGAACATAAAAAGATTAATTTTATCACTTCTCATCATGTAATGGGAAAAAAGCCACAGGTATCCTGGGAAGGACATGGAGCACACAAGCCATCTGTTAATACCATGTCTGTTCTTAAATATGGCAAGGAATTCTGGTTGGGCAGGTCTTTATATAAAACACACAATGTCTTCTTTCAATTTTCCATTTGAAAGTGACATATTTGTTTTGAAAATGCCTGATTTAAATTAAAATTAATTTAAGTTAAATAACTATTTTAAGTTAAATAAAGAGATGAGGTTCTAACTTCATAAGAGTTTTTTTCACAACTTCTCTATCTCATCAAAACTGAATCTTCTTTCTGAACAAGTTATATTTCACATCTCCTCTTCATCAATCTTCTCTGTTTAATTACAGAACCAGAATGCTCTTTACCTGTTTGCATTCC
This sequence comes from Forpus xanthops, assembly GCA_032466535.1. Lineage (NCBI taxonomy): Eukaryota > Metazoa > Chordata > Aves > Psittaciformes > Psittacidae > Forpus > Forpus xanthops. The sequence goes on along the minus strand of JASSUY010040772.1, from coordinate 9,693 downwards.
TGGTAACATGTGAAAACTTATTATAAGAAAATGACAAATGGTATTCTGAAAAGCTTGTGGTTTTCACCTGTATTAGAAGCAGTCTTTTCTAGATTGTATTTCTAAAAATTCAGTCACTACATCATATACTTTTTTTAATCTCTGTTGTATCTCAGCATCAGTAAAATATCTAATGCAAAGTTGTTCTCTAAATTTATAGGTGGATGGGAATGCAATAAATTCTAATCTTTGTTCACTATTCCTAGCTTCTACAGGAAACAATAATACTGTGGTCCCACTTCGACATCAGCTTTCCTTGTTGTGTAGTTCATCTCAGAGCGCCATTGTGAAATTAGAAGAGAAAAAATAAGAGGTTCAAATATTGAAAAAAACTCCATAGGAAAATACCATGCTTCTCTAAGAATGAGAAGTATTTCATCCTACTTGTGTTCTGCCATGGTATTTATCATGTTCCCTGGAATTGCTCAGCACACATGATCTTACAAACAAGACCACTTGGACACGCATCACCTCAGAATAAACTATCTAAGTAGTTAATGAGGTCTGTGAGTACGAAACTACTTTATGGCTCTCCACTCACCAGTTTATACCTTGAAGCACATTTGTTTACCTGTATTTACACTTTATCATGGAGATACCAAGCATGCCTGGATTATTTTTTTTTCATTCTGATCTTCTGCAGCAGCAATTTCTATATAATGACAGTCACTGAGAATTTTGGAAGACCTTAATCTTTACAGTAGAGGTGAGTCTTTGGCAATTCAAGTTTCTTTGAATATTGGCTCACCATGAACAACAAGGTTATAAAACTCACTATTGTTGATGCATTAGCCATGTTCTTGAAAAGCAACTGATGATGTATATACTAATGGCTTAGCTACTAAGTAAGTATTTTATATTATTAAGATAGTGGCACATATATTTATGGATTACTGTAACAGCCAATAAAGTAACAGAATATAGAATGAAGGAATAAAATGGCAAGGCTGTATCATGAGGTTTTATTTATGTATTGTCTCTGTCTCTAAAAAAAAACTAACATGTCTTGTGAGATTTACACTTTTGTCAGGAAAAAAAAAGTAAATAAGCTGCCTCTAAAGATATGAGAAATAGAACTATAAAGTACCTAAAATGGAATACCTGAAGCACAGTGACATTTCTTTACTTCCTTTTTTTATTTTTCTTGTCTCTCTGTAGAATATTACCAAAAGGACAAAATTACTTTTTCTCTTATATGAGTGCATCTGTGATTCTGTTTGCATAGAATCACAGAATCCTGGAATGGTTTGGTTTGGAAGGGACCTTAAAGATAATCCAGCTCCAGTCCCCTTGCCATGGGCAGGGACACCTTCCACCAGACCAGGTTGCTCCAAGTCCTGTCCAACCTGGCCTTGATCACTGCCAGGGATGGGACAGCCACAGCTTCTCTGAGCACCCTGTGCCAGTGCCTCATCACCCTCATAGTAAAGAACTTCTTCTTAATGCCTAATGTAAATCACCCCTCAGTCATTTTCAAGAGCTAATGAACAGACCCAGGTATAGATAGAACAACTCACTCTATAGCTTTCTATAATTTTTTTTGTAAGTCTTCTGCTAAAAAAATAAAAATAAAATAATAAAAATTAATAAAAAATTACCAAGCCAGAAAAAAACACAACAGAAAACATAATTAAGGTCTGGGTCAGACCATTTTTCATTGCGACATTTGCATTCAGGAAGCTTTGACCAAAATGCCCTCCTTACAACTTTTCAAGGCAACTCTTTTTGAATGCCCATGGTTATTAGGTGTCATCATAATTAGTATGAAGAATGGAGCCATTTTAGGAATAAATTCTCTTATTGGTATTAAACAGTGCCTTGTTCCATGGAAAGTCTTAGTGACTAGACTAGCAAATGGATAGTGGGTGTGAAATACCTCGTTTATGTGTCCTATTTTCTCTTCAAGAAAATGAGAATTTCTGTAACTTCCTGGGATCTTTCACTTTTATAAATTTCAAAGACACGTAAGAAGGGAGTGGAAATACCAGAGTGTAGCCCACCACAGCATAAATCTTGAACAATGGTTGAAAAACAATGCAATCTGATGTAACAATCTACTGTGTTAGTGAAGTAGAACAGATTATAACAGACTTTCTGCATAATTTTAAAGGATGAAAAGCACATAATTATGACTGATAATCTTATTTCAGTTACACTGTTTCTATATGGTTAATACAAAAGACTGCTAACAAAAAGTTTGTGTCAGAGAATCTAGCTGAAGGAAGATGGATCAAAGAGGTGGCTTGTTGAACTTGCATCACAAAAGCATTCCACCTTGTTAGTAACTTGTTTTAAGTTTCTAAGACTTAATATTTGAGGTGACAATGACTAATTTTTGTAGACTCCTCAGCTGTATATTCAGCTTTAAAAATCAAGTTAATGTATAATCTTCGCCAGATCTTAAGGAACCCATGTTCTAGTAAATTATTTCTTCTGTCAATACCAAACTTCAAATTTTGTCTTCAAGTGAAATTTGGAATACCTTGTCAGATTGACATGAAGCTCATTCTGAAGAGTCAACAGTCTGAGTTCTCATAATTAGGGTCCAACCAGATGAAACATGACAATGAAACATATTTATTTACATGATGGAAATATGCTCCCATTTTTTTTTCTTTAAACTTCCTTTGGGATGATGCTGGAAGGATTTAAAATGCCTTGGACACAAGAAAAATGTAACAACAGATACCAGCACTATGGATTGATTTGCTGTAGCAGCTGATGATGCTGCTTGTCATCTGGTATTCAAGCTGTCCCCTAGGAAAAGATGCACTGTTATTGCTGCTTCTTGAATGCTTAAAAATAGGTGCAACACCTCAGCAAACTCTACAAGGTTTTATTTTGCAGAAATACAAGAAGAATACTTTGGAAGGCAGAATGAACAAATCATATGTAGAGAATCTGTAAACTATTTAATTTTCTGAGGGGAACAGAAATGCGTCAGTTGGAGGAGAGAAAAATTTATTTGATTTTATCATCTGTTTAGAATTACTTGAAGTCTTTTAGACTTAGAGGACAATCTCTTTTAGACATAGTGGGAAAGCAGGTAAAACTAAGAAAGGACAAAGTAAGGTACAGTTGTCCAGAGGTAGGGGAAAAAAATTTAAAAAAAATAAAAATTTATCTTACTACTTTCTGAGAAGGAAACTTTGCCATAGTCAGGCTCTACTTTATTAAAAGAGAGGATAATATCCTGGATCTGTTCAAGTCAGTATCATTAACTCCAAAGGAGCAAGACTCTGAGGCAGATCTCCTTCCATTGGCTTACAAATTATTTTGAATCTGATCATTGTTATTCATATTCTAATATTTCTGACCATTATCTGTTTCTTGTGGATGCAATTTAGCTGCCGAGGTGTTACTGTAATACACAGTTTAGCTGATGATGTACTTTTAGCATTTCAGCCTGAAAGAAAACCTCTTTCATTACATGACCAGTGTATACAAGAGAGGATATACTTGATTTCTAGAACTTCGCACTTTTCATCAAATTATTAATTTATGGAGTAAAGTCTTTCTTGATTTACATTTTCTATTAATAACTACATTGGATTGGGTTTACCTGAATTCATTTCTAGAAGTGTTATCCTGGTTGGTTTATACTTCATATGACTGTTAAAAAATTTTGTTGTGCAGAGAAAAATGCCACCACATAATAGTATGTTTTGTGTTTGTATCTCTCTCTGCAAGGTCATATATGAAAATAAGGATGTACAACACTGTTGCAGTATCCAGAACATTAGCAATCTGAAAATCAAGTTAGAGAATTTCCTTCTGCATCCGTTAGCTTGCAATCATGTCCACTTCACCCCCTTTTCTTCATAAAGCTTTTCAGGTCTAGGGCCAGCCAATGGACCTTCAGGAAATAATTTTGTTTAGTGCATAGGAAGAAGTAGAATCTGACTCATTCTTGCAAAGCTATTCTAGGATGAATAGCAGTAAATATCACAGAAATTCTTTTAAGCATTCTGTTCTAATTTATCTGAAAAAAAAACCAAAAACAAAAACCTACAAAAATTACACACACTGAACTGAAATTTCTGAGTCATACCTGCTGAAATAAGTTTCCATTGTTACATCCCACCATTGGTTCTCACTCTGTGTTCTTCCAATTTTCCTCTGGGCAGGAGCAGATTGTTTCATAGGTATTTAGTAAATGGGGTAGAAAGCTGGCAGCCTTTTTAAGTTAGCTAAGTAAATATCTCCTAGTGGTATCTCTTGATTGCCCTGAATGCTTTTTTGCCTGTGTGAAGTTACTACAGACTAAGAAATACTAAGAAACTGCAGGAAAATGGAATGCTTTCTCTCTTTTGACAGGCAGCTCCAGAAGTAATTTATTATTTATCTATGAATTTTGAATATAAATATGCTATTTATCTATGAATTTTATCTACCCTCAAATAGAGGAAAATACATCAGTAAGATCACTTATTATGAAATTTTATGTTTCCATGAAATTGCAGAAGAAAAAATGAAGGAGAAAAAAATCATGAAGTTTGAATAGCTGAATTTTCTGCCTTGTTCACTGTAATAGCTTATTTCAAATGCCAAATTTTATTCCTTCACTGATTTTAAAAAATAGAAACCTGGAAAGTATTTAAAGGATCTACATGAATTTCAAATATGACTAACAGGTACTCTTCATAAGTCATTTAAATGCTCTCAGTGTGTGTTAAACATAAATGTGTTGCTTTGTACTCACACAGAATCACCTGTATTTTACATTTTATGAAGACTTTGTTAGAATCCAGTCAAGGAATACAACATCCAAGTTAAATTATAGCTAATGTAAGTTTTTATGAACTTTTCATGGATCCTTTTCCCCTAAGAAAGTTCACAACACTGAAGTGCTTCTGAAGTTCTATGGTTTTTGAAGTGAAAATTTATCCCTTGAGATATAAACACAATCATTAAAATGTCTGAGATAGCCCTCCCACAATGGATCATCACATTCCTCCCTCCACTTCCTCTGGATGTTGTATATCAAAATCGATGGGAAGAAGAAAGCATTTATTTATGAATTTCATATGCTGAGCCATCCAGCATTTCTACATGCATTTGTGAAGGATGCATTAATCTAGAATGCCTACCTACAGTACTGTGCATGTACACACATATAAATAGCAAGTTGTGAGAATCACTTAAAGTTTTAGTAAGTGCAAAACTACTTATTACACTAAGGTATTCTGCCATCATATACAATCAATCTGAATAAACTGTGCTCTGAACTCAATCTTTCTTCACTGACTCCTGTCTTCATTTCAATTCTGTGAACTGCAGAGAATTTAACAGCAGCTTCTCTTAACCATCAGAGTGATTTCACCTTGTAATAAGGAAAAGTGGTGGTAAGAGGTTTTTCCACTTTCTTTGGTAAGCAGAACAGATTCTTTGGATCTAAATGATTGATTAAATGCCCATCACTGTTTATAGTGCTGCTTTAGATGGACTTTCAATCAATACAGCAGCATCCCTTTCACCGGTACTGTCACAAAACATGGCATTTCTTTCTAATGTGAACCTGAACAATGAGCTAACTGAAGAGGGGAAATAAAAAGGCATCTAGAAGGGTACTTTGGGGTTGAACCCTGGTAAAGAAAGAGAATAGCACAAGCAGGCTCTAGGCAGATTATAGTTCATGCCTATTCTATCATTGTGCATATGCTTTGACAGAATTCCTAGTCAATTACCAAACAGTTAAGATAATGATGCAGGGAAAATATTTAGTGAGTCTTCATGGACTTGAACCTCACAGTTGAGGTACCACCTCAACTTATTTGTCTCTTACAAGAGACAAGACTTGGACCAGGGCTTGTGTAGAGCAGCTCCTTCTATCTGATACTCTGTGGAAATTGGAGAACTCATCTGGCTTGTATTCAGTCTCTCTGAGATGATCCTTAACTGCTCTCTGCCATTTAGGACAATTTTCTGAGGCTGAAAACCACATATTTCTGCTCCTTTTCCTTTCCCTTCTTCCCCATCTCTCTACGTATGTGTATAACATTGTTCAGCAATTTAACTGCTCTGTAGGCAGAAGTAGGTTTTTCTCTGGCTGGGATTTGAGAAAGGATGTTTAAAAATACAGAGAAAACATGACTGAAAAGAAAACTCAAAACAACACCTATGTGACACAATGAAAGGAGGCTAGGGAGTCAGCTTTTAGCTCATATTCTCAGCTGCATATTTGCATCTGGAACTGTTGCTACTAGGTTGACTTCCCCTTGAAATGGCAGGACTTCATATATTCTAAATTGAGCAGGAGAGCGCTAGGAACATTTCAATGCCTTTTTGTTTTTTTTTTCTGAAGTAGCCTGCAATATCCCAAATTTTGGTCAAATGACTCCTAATGTAACAGTATAAAGGCATTTCAGTTGTCCTCTATACAATATTTAATGAGTTTATTTTTAGCACTTGAAAAAAGAAGAAATATGTTATTGTCCAGAAAAGTTAAAACCTCTAGGATGTATGCATTCTTAATTCTTTCCTGTTTAGGAAAGTTTCCTACAGAAACTCTTTTAACATGTCACTTCCTAATGAACAACGTTAGCTTTGCTTACCATCAGTTCTCCTAACAAAATGAAAAAAGCTACATGGTCAGAAAGTATAGACTTGCACTAATTGTGCTCTGTATGAGTGCTTATATTAAGAGACAGGCAATAAGCTCTGTCATGCTTTTCTGATTAGGCTACTGCTAATAACAGTGCTAGAGAAGACACGGCTCTGCTGCTTTCTGCTGTTGAGCCAGGAGTAGTTCTGTTCAGGGAAAGCCCAACTTTCAGCCTCTTTCCCAACCCTGCTATTAAAGGCTCTTCATGCAGCCTGAAATATTTTAACAGCTATCAAGCTACATCCAGAAAATATTCAGTTGTCCCCATCCTGCTGAACTGTTTTGCATATTTACAATTTTTAGTTCTTTTTTAGGTTTGCAACAGAGGGTGATTTAATTTTATAATGTGATACCAAGCTTAAATTATAAATAATAAGTATAGCCTCAAAAACACAGCAAAGTGATATTTAATGTCTTCATCCCCACCCTGCAAGTCTAAAAACAATGATCAGTGATTAGCAAATAAGCTTAGCATGATTTTATTTATGGAACATAGTTAATGAATCTGTTTTTCAGTGAATAATTGCAGTAATCATCTGAAATAATAGTAGAAGTGTGTAGTAAATAGGTCAGATCAAGTAAAATTTAAAGTGTTTGTTCCCAGATGTTTTTTAACTAATTTCTGTCTCTGTATGGCATTTTATTGTTGGCTTCTATTTTCTTATCTGTCTGAAATTTTAGCACAGGTTCATGATAACTTCTACGGTCAATCACCCTCTATTGCTAATAGAGCAAAGAGTCAGTTTGTAGGGTTTTCTTTTCTTATTGCTTTGCTGTATAAGAATGGCTACAAAAATGAAAAGTGACAGTTTGGAAGATTCTTTATAAAGGCAGCTGACTCCTCTACTCTACATCTTCAACAAAATTATGACATAATGTGCTTATTTTTCGTATTGTCATGAAATTCATTCACCTTCTATTTGCCCATAGTAGAAATTTAGAAGCTGTAAAGTGAACTGCCATGTGTGCCATAAACCACTGCCAGGCACTGATGCCAATCTGATGAGTGCATAAGATTACTTTGAGACACTTGTACACTGAAGCAAATTCATTAACTATTCAGATAGGCATTCTGTGAACCTCTGTTTCAAACAAACAAAATAAAGCCAGAAAAAATGAGAGATTTCCCTGAAGAGGACACATCCAAGAAAGGAAAATAGCATTTGGTAGTACTGCCTGATCTTAAATCAGCCAAGGAATTTAAAACATGAGAAGTAATGCTGGCCAACTTGAGTTTTAAACTCATAGGCCTTGAAAACTGAGAAAACCAGAATTTAATCTGCATATTGGTGACCTTTAGTTTAAGTCAATTATCTGGACTGAATCTTTGCAAGTTGCTAGAGGGTATCACATGCTTGTGCCTATTCATAAGAGCTTTTTTTTCCATTCTTCAAGATGTGCCACAAATTATTATTTGAGCTTTATGGATCTTGCTGCCGTGAGACTGAGTTACAATGTCTGCTCCTATACTTTGCTACTGATTTACATCTGCTTCATCTGATGCCTAAGTTTTCACAATTTTTCAAGCTTGCCTGCTATATGTAATGAGGCAAAAGTACAAAGATCCTCAAATTAGCATCAACTCAAAGAAACAGCACTACTAAGTAGCAGAACTTCTTAGGGTAGACCCAGACCCAACTCATGGCAGCAGCGCTTTGGGACAGGTGCTCAGAACACACCAGATCAAAACCAAAAAGAATGTCAAGCACCAATAAGCCACAGTAGCTGTCAATAAATTCTAAACATAAGCATGAGCATGATTTACCTTTTTAGTGCCTTATTCATGTCAGTAATGCCTGCTGAGTGCCATGGTGAGCACCATGTCAGGCAACGGGTTGGGGGGCATGCTGCCTTAATGGGGACAGTAGTCATACCCCAGGGCACTGGCAATTTTTGTTTCTGTTTTTCAATGTGGTTTGGTTTGCTTATGTACCTATCTATGCACAGATAAGTGTACTAAACTAAGTTAATAACCTCAGTACTTAAACCATCTGTGAGAATTATAGGTAACTAAACAACTGTTGTATGTTAATATGTCTTGCATATCTTAGTGCCAACCTTATTCATGCACACTGACACCGATGATGTAACAACCAGTTTTTTTCTTTGTTTGCTAGTCTAAAAACTCCTTTTCAAAAACATTTGCAAACAATTATCCAATTATTTGTAAGCACTAACAAAACAGACGCTGATTACTCTGAAGACCAGGGCAGAAAGATTTATTCAGTGGCTGCAATTGGAGCAAACATCTCAACAAAAACAAAGAAAAAGAAATAAAAGGAGTGCCTAGCAACTTAATTGAGGTCTTGTAATGCAAAGAAATGCGTACTGTAGCTGGGATTTCTCAAAGATCCAGATTTGCCTCTCTTGAGAAATTCATACTGAGATACTTTCTGCAAACTTCCCTCTCCCACACCCCCTCCCCAAAACTCTTTGAATCAGGAAAAACTAAAATCTTGTTAACATGTGATAAATGTAGCCTGTTTCAACTGGAGGAGAAGGCTTCTACAGGGACAAATATCATCTCTACAAAGAACTCTCTCCGGCTGATAAGGTCTCCTGGTTAATAAGTATAAACATACTTTTAATTTATGTTATACAACCCAAGGCTATGTCCAACCCGGCCTTGAACACTGCCAGTGATGGAAAATTCACAGCTTCCCTGGGCAACCATTCCAGTGCCTCACCACCCTTACAGGAAAGAATTTCTTCCTCAGATCCAATCTAAAGTTCCCCTGTTTAAGTTTGAACTCATTACCCCTTGTCCTATCATTACAGCCCCTCATGAAGAGTCCCTCCTCAGCATCCCTATAGGCCAACTTCAGATACTGGAAGGCTGCTATGAGATCTCCACACAGCCTTCTCTTCTCCAGGCTGAGCAGCCCCAACTTTCTCATCCTGTCTTCATGCAGGAGGTGCTTCAGTCCCCTGATCATTCTTGTGGTCCTCCTCTGGACTTGTTCCAGAAGTTCTATGTCTTTTTTATGTTGAGGACACCAGAACTGCACACAATATTCCAAGTGAGGTCTCATGAGAGCAGAGTAGAGGGG
>JASSUY010040771.1:0-43876 GCA_032466535.1 Forpus xanthops | reverse complement strand
AACCCCCCTTCCCCCCCATCAACTTTATATACTGGACATTACGTGCTGTGGTATGGAATGCCGCTTTGGCTAGTTTGGGTCAGGTGTCCTGGCTTCTTGTGCCCCTTGTCACTGACAGAGCATGAGAGACTGACAAGTCCTTGATCAGGGTGAACACTACTGAGCAAACAGCTAAAACACCAATGTGTTCTCAGCATTGTTCTCAGACTAAAGCTGAAACAGCACTGCACCAGCTACTAAAAAAAAGAAAAATAATAGTTAACAGCTGAACCCAGGACAGACATAAAGGAGGCTATTTGTGCATCTTTATTGCCTACTGCTGCTCTTTACATTGTTCCATTATTAGACATAGGGAAGTAATCTTGGATCTTCAGACTTAGTGTTCCTTCCAAAATATTAGTTATAAAAATTCTCAATACTGATATAAATGTACATTTTTTCTTTTTTTTAACTTAGAAAAAATATTGGCTTCAGTAAATTTTGTCAGGAAAAACTTTCATATTTACACTAAAAGTAGTGTAAAAAAACCTGGTTTTATGCTAGCTTTCCTTTTTTTTTTATTCTTGCATTCCAATATCCTTTTAATGAATTGAGTGTTCTCCTTGTATTGCATTTGTTGTCTTTATCCCTGACTAAATCCAGTAGGTGGTTTTGCTTATCATTTTTCCTGATCCTTAATCATATATACTTTTTCCAAGTCCTTTTCTATTCCGAAATGATTTTTTTACATGCTAGTGATTTTAGTGCCCTTGCTGATAGATGGTTTCAGAAGAGTCTACACCCTGATCTCATATAAAAACCTTGCATTTCTTATTCATCATCTAAATTCTTATGCAATGTAACATTTGTTTTCTTCTTTGACAACAGCTGCTTCTTGAGAGGTCTTTACTTTCAATGGTGATGCCCTGATCTTTTTCTTGAGTGGCAGTTAATTAAAACCTGTACCACCAGTTAGCCATGTTTACTGGGAGGGGGAAAATATCCCAACTGAATAGTGGGCTTAGAATTCCATTTGCCATTGTGCTGTTTAACCACAGTCTGCGTATTTGTTTGTAGCCCTCTATGAAGTAGGACACAACGTATGCATGTGACATAATGAATTAGGTATTGGCTTGTATTATATTTCTGATATATAGTTAATTTTCTGTCAGTTAAAATTTGTTATTTGCTAAGAAGGAAGAGAAACACTTGATTTGTTGACCATTAGGTCTGTTGTTTGCTATGTTCTTACAAAATAAATCATAAATTTCCTGGAATGTTTCAGTGAATCTCAGAAGAGGAAAAGTGTCACAGCAGCTGGACCTCTTTCAGCAACTCGAAGTTCTCAAGACACTGATGAAGTAATAACAGAAAGTGAGCCCCTTGAAGAATTCATAGATGGCAACTTCCCAGTGAGTATATAGTTATGGAAGGTACTTATATTTAAGAAAAAGATTCAGATTAAATTGAGCTAGTCTTCTACATGTTCTTTATCTTGGGTTTTATAGAAATTGCCTTTAGGAGATAAAGTTATTCTTTTGCATTTGAACTATATTCTGTGTTACTAGCTAGTGAGAATTGCATGGCTATGTAGAGGGTTTTTTCCTTGATATATTGGCTTTGTTAAGATACCTGTAAGCTGTTATAATACAGTAATTTTATAGAAAACAGGAAACAAAGCAGACTAAGCCTTGCTGTACTTTGAAAGTAGAAGTAGAGGAATGTTTTTGGGGGTTGTTTCTATAGCAACATCAGGCAGTCATAGATTGGCTGTCTCTGTGTTACCAAGTGTGTTCTCTTTGTTGAATTGATTTATTTATTTTTTCTTATTACCACTAAGTTGGAGATTCATGCTCCTTCTCTTTCTATGATTAAAATAGAAACTTGACCTCTTTAAAACTGTGTTTTCCAGCAACTGGTTATTGAAAATGCCAGAGAAAAAATCTTGAGCAACAAATCTCTTCAGGAGAAGCTTGCTGAGAACATTAACAAAATCCTGGGCAGGTAATAAAATGAACCTCTAAACTTCATATGTATTCTAATTTGATTTATTTTTGAGTTCTGAACTAATGAATAATGTGTTCCAGTGATGGAAATGTTGCTCAGGCCCCTAAACAGACAGACAGTGGTCCCACGGAACAGGAGACTTCAATTGATGAAATCCTTGGACTTCAGGTAGGTGTAAATTGCCATGCTCACAGTTTTTTTAAGACCAGGCACATGAGAATGATCAGTTATGGGAACTATACTGAATCTCTGTCTACTGTCTAATATCTGAGATTGCTCTTCTCTTTCTTATTAATTTGCTTGTTTTACAGTACAGCTAAGCCTATCCAATGTCTGGCTTCTGCCCAGGGGCAGTTCCACATTTTCTGTTGCATAGGCATTATCTCATCTTGTTTGGTAATGGGCAGGTTCCAAGAGCTGAACTACCAGGATTGTTGTGAGCCAGGTTAGCACTCTGAATTCATTTCCTGTGCCTGTACAAGGCAGCACAAGCATGCAGCAGGGGGACTGCTTCTGGCAGTGGTTAGCTGTTAACATTACCCTCAGACTGAAATTTAGGTATGCTTCCTAAAGTTGTGAGCTGCCTCCTTGTCACTGGATTTTTGATACCAGTTGGTGGGGACCAGCTACTGACTGGGGATCTGATCAATAGCCTTGTAAAAGACAAGGGAATTTAAACTACCTTGGCAGTCTCCAAACATGTTTAGTCTAATCTGATACTGTGATTTGCTGCAATATAAACATGGAATGTCTAGTACAGCAAGAGAAACTGTCTTTGGAGCCTAAATCAGGATGCTTTTTCTTCAAATTTAGTATTTTCTTGCTTCTGAGGGAAGTGTACATGCTACAGACCAAACTCTACTGTTCTTCCTTTGTGCTCCTGCACACTCAACCTGGCAATCACAGAGTTATGAAGGGCTCTTAATGAAGGTGTAATCTTCGTGGCCCTCATGAAAAAGGCAGGAGAGTAGAGGCAATTGCCTGTTTATGAAGTAGAGGTATCTGGTTTTTAAAAGCTATTCTTCTGTCACATGGTGATTTTTAGGTCTATTATTGTCAAAATAGGTAGCTGAAAGCTGTATCCCATTTTTTCTGAGCAGAAAAAAATCAAAGCAGTTTCTTGGTTTAGTTAGAGTAGCTAAGACAAAATAATCAAGTCTGTCATATGGGATATCCACCCTTAGAACCACCATAATCAAAGACTGTACAGAATCTCTGGGAAGTCAGGAGAAACTTTGTATTTGAATTCTAGAATATGTACTGAGTGCTCTGCTCATTTTCTTCCTGAGCTGCTACCAAACAAGTCAGCTTGAAAAAGAAACCGTAGAGCAGCATCCTGTGTAGTTGTGCCTTCCACTTCTATTCCGCAGAAAAGTTGTTGGAAATTATATTCTACAACTTGTAATGGGTAACGGAAATAAAGCCTCCCTTAGCTTAGCATTGTCTTCCAGATACATGCATAACCAAGAAATGCAGGTTAATTTAGGGATTTTTTCCCCAGTGGTTGGCTAGTGCGGGCTTATGGCATTCATACTATCTGCGTAAGCTGCAAGTGTTACCTGAGTTTTAGTCCTTCATAAACAGTGCTGGTCATTATGAAGAGAATACTCCAGTGTGCATGTGCAGAGTGTAATGTCTGATGAAGATGTTTGGAGGACTTTATTTCTTAAATTAAGTCACTAATATTTTTTTTAACAGATGTTAAATTTGTGGCAGAAATATTTCCAGAATTAGTTTTTATGTTTCAGTGCTGAGCAGAAGTAATAGAACTAAAAGCAATCTGAAAAGAAAACAGTTCTTGTCTGTTTTCCTTTTAAGTTACGGAAGTAGGTGTCTAACAGTTCTTTATGTCTTGTTTTTTCTCAGGGTGAAATCCATATGTCAGAAGAAGCTATACAGGACATTCTAGAACAGACAGAATCCGATCCAGCTTTTCAGGCACTCTTTGACTTGTTTGATTATGGTAGGACATGTTACACTCAATTGTACCATTAATATAAAGCATCGTGAATTATGAGTTTCCCCAGCTATTTCTTGAAGAAGCAAAGGTAATTAAGCAAGCCATTTTTGCAACAGGAATGGACTGTAAGGCATCTGCATCCCTCAGTTCAGAATAGAGTTTTATATTTATACATGACTGTAAAGTACAGCATTTTCTTTTGGCTGAAATTCTGGGTTTGTGCTGGTTCAGTGATTGATTTATTGATGTTGCTTTAGACTCTTCTGGTGTAAAGGATGATAGTTCATACTTGGTCTTCTGTTCTGTTGTAAATTTCTTCTATCTCTCTGCTCAGGGATGTCCTTGCATAAAATGTAAGGACTTTATAGTGCAGTTTCTGGATTTGTAATGAATATAGACAAATAGTTCTTTGAGTTTAGGATTGCATTTCTTGAATATGAAATCTCCATGCTTCATTTGAAATGTAATAATCACATTTGTGTGTAAAGTTCATATTTAATCATTCTTATTGCTTGCTTTTTAAAATAGGAAAGAGCAAAGTAAACAAGAATTTACCTGCTGGGATTTCTGGTCAGAGTGGAGTAGAAAATGGAATCCTGGTGGATGAGGATAACCTGGAAACACTTGAAAGTTCTCTAGGAACAGAAGACTCTAGTATATGTAGGTTGTTGTGTTTTAGTTTGGTTTGGGGTTTGGTTATTTTTTCCTTTAAGATCTTTTCTATTCTCTTTTCATAATGAAAATATTTTCAGACAACTTGTACATTTCTAAAGCTTTTTGTTTTCAGTGGTAATATATAATCTGACTTTTATATTGCATGAACATATGGATACACCTATTCTGTTAGAAAGTTTGTCAATTTTAGCGGTAATCCATCAGTGTACTTTAAAGTTATACTTGAGAAGCTCCTAAGGGAAATCAAAATACCTGCAAATCTGTTTTCTCATTCAAAACAGAGATGCTTTGCAGTACTCATTGTAGAACACATAAAGTTAATATTTTACATCCAACCATATTAATCTTTCTCTCTATGATGTACTGGTTAATTAATACACAAAAAGATACTTGCTCTGGACAAAAGGTGGATTTAGTCTGTCTACCCTGTTCTCAGCAACAGTCCATCAGTAGCAGCTACTCAGCAAAAGTCTGTGAGAAATAGAGCCAAAAAGTTTTTATTTTGAGATTTTTTTTGTGCTTCTAGAAATCTGATTTAGTGACTTAAGCTATTTGCTTGTTATTTATACACTTACTACTTATGTTCAAACTGATTTGCCAGATTGCCTAATGTATGTAGCTATCCATTTCATATACTTTCTGCTTAGCTTGAAAGTAAGGATGAGTAGCATTATTCCCACTTAACTGTTCAATGAAAACTGTTTCCCATGAAACTAAGTTGCTTCTAAAACACTGTAAAAGGATCATCTGGTTGATAATTATGGAGCTAACTTATTCTTTGTTTCACAGGTGATAATTCTAGAGAATCGCTATCCTGTAAAAGTTTTCAGTTAGGAGAAGCATCATGTGCCTTGAAGAACAGCATTAATGATGATGATACAGCTAAGAAAAATACAACCAGTAACCAGCTGCATGGGAATTGTAGACCAAGGAAGCAGACTGAAGTACTTAAAACCATTACCCCTGAACATATTGGAGAGCTTGAAATCGCTTTTGACTCTGTGCCTGGTTTGACTGAACCTGACAAGAGACAGAGTTCTGATAGCAAATGTAATGAATGCTGTGGAGATTCTTTTGATAAAAAAGAGTTGCCTGCATTAGTATCTGAAAGTGAAAGAGCCATGGAAATTGGAAAAGGACCGTTAAGTCATACTGCTCAAAGTACTCCTAATTTAGAATATGTTCATTCTGGTAGTCCACAGATTTCTTTGATTTCATTGGCGGAGGGAAGTACAGCCAGTGAAAACAGAGCACATTCTGGAAGTAAATGTCACTTATCACCAGATACATCACTATCTGAAAAAACACTTACTGAAAGCCCTTCTAGTGGGAGCCCTGGCCACAGTGTACTGCTGAGAAAACCCAATTCCTCAATTTCTAGCCCATCAGCAGATGTAGGAAAGGAGCAGGACACAACAAACGGTACAGCTGCCTTACCTGGTATTTTAGAGGAGAGCTCTGTCCATCAGGAACAGAGTACGCAGTCAGACTGTGCTGCAAGAGCTGCAGTGAAGGTTTTGGATCTTGACAAAGCAGAGTTGCAGCTTGAAGTTGTTGATACCTCTAATAAAACTTGCTCAAATGATCAGCATACACTTGATAAGCCTTGTAAGAAATATTTAAACTTCCCTTCAGGTCTGTCAAGCTTGGAGGGAACACAGGGGGAAGTGCAGGAACCTTCATCTTCTACAAAAGTAGATGCTGATAATGTATATTTCTCTTCTGGTGATAATGCATGTACAGAAATTTCTGTAGCACCCACTGAAAATACTACATCTGAAATATGCCACTCTCCTCTCCCAGAAACTGCATCCTCAACAGATGAGTCAGGTACCGAGGCCAAAAGTATAAGCGGTGTATCTTCTAGTAGTCAACCGGTGGATGTTGATCCTTCTAATATAATGTCCCTCAAGATCATCATCAGCGATGATCCATTTATTTCGTCTGACACAGAGTTAAATAATGCTGTTTCCAGCATCACAGGAGATAATTTGCCAACTATAATACTGTCTTCTCCAGCCAAATCCCCAACCAAAACTGCAGGCCTGTCCAAATGTCTGACTTCAGAAGACACTGAAAAAAATGTGGATTCAGATTTGGCAGAGCAGAATCTTCTTGTGCTTAGACCTAAGGATCCTGTGGTCACCTCAGTCAACACTCAGAATGAAGACTGCACTGTTTTTTCAGTTGCGGGTACAACTAACCTTTCCAAGGAAGGGGGATTTATACAGTTGATGCCAGCAACAAGCACGGCTTTTGGGAATTCAAACAACCTTTATATAGCCACCTGTGTGACTGATCCAGCTGCCTTGGGCCCAGCAGTAGCACCATCAAATGTAGTTGTATTGCCTGGCAATTCTATGCCACTTGCTGCCCAAGCTCCAGCAGTACAACAGTTACGGACTCCTCCTAGATCCAGCAGTACGTTTGCAGCAAACCAGACTGTCTCCCCAAACTTCACACAAGGTAACCTCATTGTTAAAAAATGGCTGAAAATGTGGTGTTTATATGGTGGTTTTATTCCTTTTTTGCATGAAAAGTAAACCATTTTTTTAAACACTGCTGTATCTGTCCCTTGAAACTATCCTGGAGTTATGTAGCTTTTGAGTATAGTAGTTGCTACTAAAAATGAAATAAAAACTACAAAGAGTCATTGACCAGGCTGCTTTGAAAGCAGTAGCCTTGTATTTCAGAAGCTTACATGATATAATTTTAGCAGTGGTAAATTTAGGAAGCATATTTTGGCTTATATAAGAAATATTTTGTTGTTTTGGCTAAATAAACCATTTTTTGTTTGGTTGGTTTGTTTTAGTAAGTTTCCTGTTACAAATAAAATGCTGTGTAACAGGTATCCATATTTAGCTTTGATAACTGGCTAGATACAGATGATCTCCTACATTTAGACTGCATGTTCTGGAAGTATAACATTATTTCTTTCCATAATGTAAAATCTCTCCTAGTACAAGCATTTTTATTACTACAGCAATAAAAAAAAATCAGTGCTTTTTAAGATGTGAAACTGAACTATAAGCCGGGTGATTGCACATTTAGATTTCTTTCCAAAACTAAAAACTTGTTACACTTATCTTTGAATTTCTGTGTGTGATCTGGTTGTGCTCGGAGGCCACTGCAACAGTACCGCAAGACCCTGGAGTGGTGGGAGGCATTTTCTGTCATGGGGATTTCTTCAAGCAGCTATTACCTTTATTTGTTTCCACAGAAAAACACAAGTTTGCCTTTTTCTTCTGCGTGTGATAGTTTTCCTGGTAGTGCTCATTTAACTGAAGAATAATGTGGAATAAACTTTCCGTTCACTTTTGGAATTTTTCTTCCACTTTTCAATTGATGTGCTATCATAGTTTCCCCATTTTACAATCCCTGTATGTCTGGCAGCCAGACACTACAACCTGTTCAAATAACTTTTTGAAAGCAACTATTTAACTATTTAAACTGCTGTTAAAATAGAGAACTTTGTCTTCAGTTTCCAAATTAGTCTTATTATGCTTTTTTTTTTTTTCAGTAATTAATCTCAAACCCACTAATTAACTAAACTTTGTGTATTATGTTTAACACCTCCTACCAGCCAGAAATATCCATGATGGATCGTGGGTACACAGGGACAAAGCTAGCCTTTCCCAGCTTGTTGTATGCTTGTAAGGGGAGGGTGTTATGGGTACACTGGAAGAAAGAAACATAATTCTGGTAATGATTTTGAGCATCGTAATTGTGGAGGGCAGGATGCAAATAGTTGTTTGTTTTTATGAAGCAGCAAAATGAGCTCTCGATGTTACTGTTATAAACCAATTATAAGTTCAAACCTTAACATGGGTTTGTCATACTTTAAGCTTCATTTTGAACCATTTCTTAAAAAGGAAAACAGACTTTAACAAAAGAATTCAATATAATGTTCTTAGTTTTTCTAGTAGTAATGTATATAGTAAGATCACTGAAGGTTTACTAAAAAGCCAGAGCTTTTCTTGCCACAGGTTCAAGCATGCATTGTTTTAAGAAGACCTGTTTTGAAGCTTCTCACTGATGTGTTCTTTGTTTCTGTATGGTTGTAACACTTTGATATCTTTTAGGTTCTGCCATTATAATTGCGTCTCCGGTGCAGCCTGTTTTGCAAGGAATGGTGGGAATGATACCTCTCTCTGTAGTAGGACAAAATGGAAATACGTTCTCAGCACCTGCCCGCCAGGTAGCACATCGTAGAACTTTTCAGTATTAAAACTGAGCTGATCAGGAATCTTTTGATAAATTATAATGGAATATTTTGATTCTTAAAGGTTCTACATATGCCTGTGACTAATACAGTGTGCAACAGAAGCGTCCCGAAACTACCCATCCCTCCCAAATCACAAAAGATTCCTGGAGCAAGAAACAAGACTAACACAGGTACCTGCCTTGCCTTCTTGAGAAGGGCACGAGAAAAGCGGGGCCTCTAAAGACATGTCAGTTCTGAGGAATAGAGTTTTGTGCATGCCACTGCTGCTGTGCCAGGTAACTGCTGGGATGGCTTTGCAAGAGGCCTGTACCTGCAGTGAGTGACTGCATCTACTCAGTTTACAAAGAACTCCCAGCATACAAAATAATTCTAGTTTGAATCAAGTTTATTTTGTAATGTAATGTTTCAAGGCTCTGATGCAGTTTTGAAAGTTTAATTTTCTTTATATTTCTGATTATTTTTCATCTTGTTGGTTGTAAGTATTGTTTACTGCTGCCATTGAAACCAAGCCGCATAGTAACAAAGAAGTTACTGGAAGAGTCAGCAATTCTAAACATTTATTAAAGAAAATGTTTAATAGAAGGGATGCATGTGCGCTCTGCTATCTGTTTTCTCTTTGCCATTTCAGGTGCTTGTGTATATTTTGCGCTTGTGTATGTTCATTTCATTGACATCTTGCTTCTTTAAATAGGAAATTGAAACGAGACTGGAGTTCCATTCATTTCTCAGTGTTGGGAGGGGGTAAAGGAAAATAATTTAAAATGGAAAATAAATTGAGTTGTAAAGACAATTTATGCTTTAGCCTGTCTACCTTTTTGAAACAGAAAAGGCCTACACATAAAATAGAATGAAGCTGCAAATGAAGAATAAAGCTGGGGTTGTATAGTTCTTCATTCTGCTTTGCTGATGGATAACTGAGAGTTCCCTGCAATTACTTCCCACTTGGAAATCCCTGACATGTGTTTGTGTCCTGGGTTTTGTCTTGCCAGGTGTACCTGTTAGGTGTAGGCAGCAAGCTTCTTGTCTGGCCTTAGTTGGTGACCTTTGTTAATCTACTGATCTGTAAACTTGAAAATTACAAAATAATGGCAGAGTTCTGTCCTGGATTTTTCTTTATTGGTTCTCTGTCATGTGAAATGTCATTGTACTCGCTGTGAGATGATTTCCTTGGAAGACTGTGGTTTATTAACACTTCATCTCTTCCAGGAAAACTGGTACCAAGTGTAGCTGAGCCTTTGAACCATGCAAGTTCTCGAACACAAAGGTCAGTAGAGCCAGCTATTCAAACCTGCTTTCTTCTTCCTGCCATGAATTTCTTTGAACAGTATTGGAGAGGAGAGCAGCTTTTATTGACAAAGACACAAGCACCCCATTTATTTTTTCTGTCTGTCTGCTAGGAGCACTGGTATAGATGTGTGCTAGTACTGGCACAGCACATGCTAGAATTCTGGTGTTACTGTTCCTAGGCTTTGTGTGTACTTCTCCTGTCTCAATAGTCAAATAAGAACTGTTTGAGGTGAATGCAAGCAAGGAGCAATTGCCTGTTACATTTACTGGGAGATTCTAATGACTAAAACCCTTTTTTTTTTTTTTTCCACCTTTTCAGATGAGTATTGCCCACGGTTTAGTAGTACAGCTTTGTTGCCTTTACTGCTTTCTGGCCCAAACCCCATAGAGCTTGTTAGATTGGGTTCTGCAGCTGTATGTTCTTGCTGTGCAGATTAGAGCACTGTTTGGTCCTTTGAAGTGAAAAGCCAAAGGAAAGATGGTGAGGAGAATACATGCTAACTTTATAAGTGATGAATATCACTTAAATGCTAGTCGGGATAGGTACTAGCTTTCTGTTGGGCAAGTGAGAGAAGAAGGCAAGGCTTCAGTAATACCTCTCCTTGTTGTTAATGGACTTAAGAAATAAAAGAATGTTGGAATGAACAAAACTGTAGGAGAAGGTAAGAAGTTCAGTTTAAATATTAGAGGTGAAATATCCTTTTATTGTTTAAAAATAAAATACACTTTAAAAAATCTACCTATACAGTTAAAGTGTTGGGAAAGTGAAAAAATACAGGACTAACAAAGTCATATTAAAAAGCCTGTATCTCAATGTATACAGTGTATGTGCCTGGAAAAACTAGTGATTTTTAAAAAGCCACAGAAGCAAGGTTTTGGATAATATCATTTTGATAATTCAGCTTTCTGTTAATTGTAGTCAGTCTCCAGACATACGTTTTGCAGAGCAATGAGAACAAAATGTTCTCTGTAAAGAGATATCATTTCTCATTTCTACTCTCTACGCTTTCTGCTTCATCTCAGATTTCACAGAAATAGAACAAACTGTCCCCACCTGTACTTTCTTTACTGCCCTAAAGGTACCAGAGTTACCATCCCAAAGTTAATTTGCTATTTCCTCTTGCAAACCATAAAGGCTTATCTGCACAGGCTTGTCTTACCAGCAGAGATGAGTACGAAGAGGCTTTTCTTGGAAGCACAGTGTAAGCAGGAAGAGGGCACAGACGTAATAGTGGTGCGAGCTAACAGAGCAGTAACATCCTTCTCTTGATGTCACTACAGCGCAGTGGTGGCTTTTTCCCACTCACATGGCTGGTTGCCAGGTACAGACCCAGCCTGAGGGAGTTTATGTGCTCCCTCCTAGATGCCCACTGAAAACTTTGTGTCTTGCTCTGTGTCCTGTCACCTACAGTGATGCATAGGGGAGAGTACAAGGTCTGCGTATGATGATATTGCCCAGAGTATTCTGGCAGCCTTTTGGCAGCTTCAGCTCCAAGGGCTTCCAGAGCCACAAGCAGTACCCTGTGATGGACTGTCCTGTCATGAATGCACTCAGTTTCTGTTTTGAACTAAAGTGAACTACCAGCATCCACAAATACCCCAGGGTAAAATGTTTCCAGGATTAATTACATTCACTGTTGAAGGCTCCTTGTTTTGTTTTGAACCTGGTACTACTTTTACTTCACGTTCCAGGTTCTTCCACTGGAAGTTATAGTAGTTTCCTTTTAGTTGGCTTTTTCACAGAGTTGTGTTGCATTTTCTCTCATTCATCTCTCTTTCCAGGCTGAAAAGCCCCAGTCTACCTACTTGTTCTTTGTACAGGCTCTACTTCATACTTTCCTTGTCATCCTTTTTGGCCATCTCTGAGCTTTCTGCAGTTGTCATCCCTTACTCTTGGTGTTTGTGTGTTGATAAAATACATTTAGAGAATAATGAGAGCTTTAAGCAGGTGTTTTGAGGGGCAGGTGAGCACTTCCAGCCAGATGAAACGGACTTGAATTGTAATAAGTATGTTGCTGAAGTGTTTTCATCATCTCATTTTCAGGACTGGAAACTCAGACAAGCTTATTACTGCAGAGGTAGGAAGGAAGGTGGAGGAGAACTTACCTGTTGCACCAGTAGAAAGCACAAGCTCAAGTTCAAGACAAAGTGAAAGCCACAGGCGAGTGCTTTGCTTTGATAACGTCCTACCTGCTCCAGGAGGAAACACCCAAATTCAGACTACTAAGAGTTTATCCCAGAAAGAAAGAAACGAAAATACTGTATTTGCTATTGACTCTGCATCGTCCTCTGCTAAGGGACAGGTAGCAAAGAGAGAGAAAGATAAAACATTGCCTAGAATTCTCTGTAAGCCAGAAGTCGGTAGCAACAGAAATGCATCTGCAAAGGAGCCACAGCCTGAGCGGAAGGCGGCAACTGCAGGGCTTCCATTAGATCCCTTCCACAAGACTACAGCAAATAAAGAAAATGAATTACGAAGGGATACTGATGAAAAACAGAAGAGCCAGGACACTGCCAAACTCTCAAATGGCCAACAGAGTGTTAGCTTGTGGAATGAGAAGACAGTTGCTTCAGTGCCGGAGCTGAATAAAAAGCAAGGGTCACTGTCGAGTGGGAATGGAAAATCCTCAGTGTCTGTTTCTTTGTCTTCGAAGGAGCCAAAGCGAGAACCAGCTAAAGTTTCCAGCCAAGGCCTTTGCCTGTCAAGCCCATTCACTAAGCAGTGTGTGGAAATGCTGCAAGACATTCAGTGGCACAGCCCCAATAGTAAAACTGTTGAGAATGGAGAATTGCCTGTCCCCCGTACACCATCTGGAGTCGGGGACAGGCACACAGATGATACTACAGACAGCGTGCGGACACCGATGTGTCGGCGCTTCAACGAGGACAGCACTACCCCTAGAATCATGGTACCTCCTGCTACACCAGACCTGCCCGCCTGCAGCCCAGCCAGTGAAACAGGCAGTGAGAACAGTGTCAGCATGGCTGCTCACACGCTCATGATCCTCTCCCGGGCAGCCATTGCTAGGACTAGCACTGCAACCCCCCTGAAGGACAACACCCAGCAGTTCCGGTCAGTGAGGAGCGCAGTAAAGAAAAGAAAACTGGAGGACTTGAATGAGGGTGAGAGAAATGCTCGTTCTGCAACTAGGAAAGACATTCAAAGCTCTCCAACACCATCAAAGAAGAAGAAAATAAAGGCAAGTGCTGGCATTTACTTCTTAATCCTAAACGTAAATTAGTTATCTATATAGATATTTATAAAGAGATGGTTCAGAGGTGCTAGTCCAAATCCCAGATACTCTAGTTATATTCATCAGATTTGCTAACTTTGCCTCTTCCGCCTGCTTTGAACTAAGTTTTCTTAAGATTAATATAGCCAAATGCGAGCGGATGAGGACCTGTTCAAGTGAGTCTAGAGGAGGTCACAAAGATTATCTGAGGGCTGGAGCACCTTTCCTGTTGAGACAGTCTGAGAGAGTTGGGCTTGTTTAACCTGGAGAAGAGAAGGTTCCAGGGAGACTTTCGAACAGCTTCCAGTGCCTAAAGGGGCCTACAAGAAATCTGGAGAAGGTTTTTTCAGAAGGGCATATAGTGACAGAACAAGGGGAATGGCTTCAAACTGAAAGAGAGGAGATTTAGGTTAAGTATTGAGAAATTTGCTACTTTGAGGATGGTGAGACACTGAAACAAGTTGCCCAGAGAAGCTGTGCTGTCCCATCCCTGGCAGTGTTCAAGGCTAGTGTTCAAGCTGCTCTTGAGCAACCTGGTTTAGTGAAAGGTGTCCCTGCCTGTGGCTGGGGTGATCTTTAAGGTCCTTCCAACCAAAATCTCTCTGTGATTCTATGACAGTCTTCAGATACCCACAAGTAAACTCTTACTGACACTGCACATACCTATGGAAGTGTAATTATTTCTCTTAAATGACTTTCTAAATTCTTAATGTCAAACTTCCTCCTGAAGCCTAGATTGGCTCCTGCCAGACCAGAGCATGTAGCTACTCCTGTCCTCTATCCTGACATCATACAGCCATTCCCTTGTCTGTTCTGGGTGAGCTTAGTGCAGTTCTGCCTACAGCACGGATGGAAGGCTGAGGAAGAAGGGATGCTTCTTCAGTAGCCCCAGGCCATCAGTACTTAACTTAGCTGTTCTCTTCCTCTCCTACAGAAAAAGAAGCTACCGAATTCTTTCCCAGCAGGCATGGATGTGGACAAGTTCTTATTGTCTTTGCATTATGATGAGTGAAAAAAATAAAGAAGCTGAGCTGTGACTGTTCAAAGCCAGGTGGTGTTTGCCGAGGTTTTGCATGAGAAGTTAATTCTAAAGGGTGAGTTGCACTTTCAGTGCACTGGAGTTTCACTTTATAGCAAAATCATGCTGTTCCTGAAGCAGGTTGCTAAGTGTAAATATCATAGAGTTGGTCTGTGTTTATTTCTGAAAAAGCACTTGCATAATTATAGAGCCATTTAATTTGCAAAGTTGTAAATTTGTATAAATGTACTGTAAGAAAAGTTGTATGTTTCCTGTTACACCACGTTGTCTGTGTTCTGCTGCATTCTCTACATCCCCATCCAAACCGCTTAGCCAGTTTGGGAAAGGCGTTTTTTGTAGCTCACTGTTCTGAGACATGGGCCACTTCCCGTTGTCTCATTGAATCCAAAAGGGACTTAATCTTTGGGTGAAACTGGCTCGTACTAACCCTCCTTCTCTCCCCTAACTGTCAAGCCCATGCTGTAAGGCTTTGAATGAGTTAACAAAAATGCCAGTAACTAAACATAAGGCCAGTAAAACCTCCACATGTATTTCTCATCTAATGAAGCTCTTCCCAGAAAGTTATCCAGGTAAAGCTTTTATTTGGATGAGCCTCTGTTTGCAGTGGTGGCAGTTGAGTGCAGAAGCTGTTCCCACACAGTGTGCTGCACTGTTGAGTTAACTCTCCTATGCCTACCCCGGTGTATGAATACTGAACCTGTTGCAACAGCCGAACAAGCATTTTGGGGTGTTCTGTTGCAAAAGTCAGTTGTTTTAACTGTCATTTGTACTTGGTGAGTGAATGTTTGTTAATCCCCCTTCTGCTTTTAGCCAGACATGGAACAATTGGCAGCTAATCCTTCTGTTCAATGTAGAATTTCTCTACAAACTCTTTTCCAAACAGACCCAGGAGAAGCCCAGCTTACATTTGAGTAATAATTAGCATGGGTGAAAATTGCCACACGAAGCCTTGCTCCAGTACTGCAGGATTTTTTTTACTGGTATTTCCTCCTTTGTTCTCAAATTGTTGAGGTCTTAAAAAGTTGCAAGTTTTCTTGTCAGAGATCTGTACAGCGACAGGGCAATGGTTCAGATAGTATACAAGGATTCCTAAGGAACCAATATTATGCAGTAGATGTTTATATTAAACCCATCCAATAACTGAATACTGCATAGCATTTAC
This sequence comes from Forpus xanthops, assembly GCA_032466535.1. Classification (NCBI taxonomy): domain Eukaryota; kingdom Metazoa; phylum Chordata; class Aves; order Psittaciformes; family Psittacidae; genus Forpus; species Forpus xanthops. The sequence goes on along the minus strand of JASSUY010040771.1, from coordinate 28,309 downwards.
AGCTTGAATAAATATTTTTGTTTAATAACAATGTTGTGTGTTGCATAATACTTTGCACATCCATGAAGCAGCTCTAAGGAGGCTCTATAGACAAGTCATGTTGATCAGCCATGTTTGAAGAGTTCAGTATTAACCACTGTGGTCTAACAGCAGCTGTCATAGAGGCTCAGGCAAATGAGCAAAGAAAACTGTCTTAAGCATAAAAAATGCTTAATAGCTTTCTGCCAGTTGATAGGTGATGTTTGTAAATAGATTTGCTAGTTCTATGGGACCTGGCATAGCTTATGCATGGGACAGCTGCTATTCACCATAGTATTTTTCAGTTCACGTAAACTGGTGATACTGAAGTGCGTTATCCCTTCACTTTCAACTGGAAGAAAACATCTTCAGTTCCAAGTTTCTATCACAGGGCATTTTCAGCAGAGCAGGTGTCAGAGCATGAATGAAGGTGTTTTCTTATCATGAAGCATTTAAACCCCACTGTTCATCTGCTCCCTTCACACAAACATTCCTTCCTGGAAGAAACAGATCCCACTATATCCTAATCAGTGTATTTATCCCGTTTCATGGAGGAAAATGTAAGTGGGTGAAGATGACTTTCTGTTGAAATCCATGTGAAAATTAAGAAAGCAGCTGTCCTAAATCCCAGCTAAGAAACTGAAGTGTTTGATGTTTATTTCAGTCAAGTTTTGCCCTCTGGTAAAAAGCCAGCTGAGGAAACTGCATGAATTGTCAATGACTTCTTGAACACAATACATTCCAGGACAGTATTTTCCTCTGTCTCCCCACACCTGCAATGCAAACACGTATCTCTGGAGTCAGGAGCGCAGCAGATAACTGGGGAGCACCTAGGGAAGCAGCAGTAAGAGCAACTGTACTCTTACCGGTCCCACTCTGCCTCTATTTGAAAACAACTGACAGAACTGACATCACAGGGGCTTATATGAACAAATACAGAGCAGTAGCATCTTGAGGCCATATTAGTACTTTGCACTTAGTACTTTGTGTAATTTGCAACACCATCTCTCCTACTTTGCTTTGCTGCTGCCCCCAGGGCAGCGAGTGTTACAGCAGGGCTCTTTGACCTGGCTTCAAGGTACATAGCAGTAGAAACTCAACCCTTGACTAAAGTTACGTTTTCCATGAGAACCACTCAGTAGTTAAAAAAATCGAGCAACAAAAATGCAAAAAAGCAGTAACAGCACAAAATGAGTTATCAAGCTTTCCTTTTCAGTGGCACTTGAGAAACCATACATCAGTGGCAGGGAGCCACAGTTAACAAACACTCTTTATTGTCACGTCTCGAGGCATTATCATAATTGGACATTTTTTGGACTGTATAAAAACTTACTACTTTAACTCAGTGTAAAAGCTCAGTTGTCTGTATCAATGATAGCTTAAGAAATTTTAGAGTAGCAGTTATGGAATTCATCCACTTATTTATGAGTAAGATGTAACAGGTACCATTCATGCTTTGATCCGAGAGCATTTACAGCTTTGTTTCTGACACTGGTTGTGCCTACAGCTTCTGTATCAGAATTGCAGAAGCACCTCCTCCGCCATTGCAAATTCCTGCAAGGCCATACTGTCCTTGTTTCAATGCATGGGCCATGTGAACAACGATTCTGGCTCCAGACATTCTAAATAAAAGAAAAAAAAAAAAGTATATAGCTTAATTTAAAGGAAATTCTTCATTAGACCCCCACGGGACAGTTGGCAGAACATAGAAGTGATGCACTGGAGGGGAAAAATACACAAAACCCCTTTCACCTCCATTCAGATGCAAGAGAGGTTATTTTTCCTCAAGCTGTACCAGGATTGTTACACATACACAAACAAAACCCCTGTGTTTCTCTTAAGTTCCTTCTGGAAAAGGAAACCACCATATGTTATGAAGTAGCTGTACAGGTAGCAAAGCTCTTTCAAAGAAGGTAATGAATGTACCACAAAAAACAATTGATAGTAATAATTAACATCAGTTTCTTACTCGCTTGACACTGCAGTGTCCTACTTTGATCCCCCTAATATGCAAAATCAGACATTTAAATTGTGTCATTAGACTGACACAATTAGCTTTTAAGACAAAAAAAAAAACCACAAAAACATGTTCCTCTCTCAGAAGCTGATATTGCAGAGGAGGTGTCAGTATGTCTTGCGGGATTAGGCTGTGGCCAGAGCATTTTATGAACCATGAAGTACTCCTGCTTGTTCCTGATGTGGAACTGTTACTTCGTACCTATATTCAGTTAGAGGTCTCCTTACAGACCTCAACAGTGCAGCATGATCACTCGTAGGGAGGACTAATGGGATAAAGTCAAGTCATACGTAAGTTACAACGGCTGAGGACGCAGCAGGTGATGACTCCTCTAACCAGAGGATACAACCTCAAATGACCAACCAACATCCCCCAGACCACCCCATCTGCTGCCCCAGGTGCTTGGAGCACTGCCAAAAATCCTTTGGCAAGACCTGGAATTTCACTGTGCTCAGGTAAGAAAAATACAAGTCCCTGTATTCCATATCCTTCACTATTTTCGTAAGTTTACCTGTAAATTTCATTAACTACTTGATGGTTTATTCTGTCATATTAATGGTGATTTGGTTTTAATACTTCATAAATCCACACAGCTGTGGTAACAAGCAAGCTCCTTGTAAAAGTAGGTAGTAACTAACTGTGAAGAGAAAAACAGAGCTTGTGCTCTTTTCAAGGTACTCTGAAACTCAATGCCTGAGTTAAGTCACTATGTACTTGATAGCCAATTTCTGTTTCCCTTCCTGCTTCCATTACACTTGAGCATGAAAGTGTGTCAGCAGGATGGCTAGAAAACAGTGCCTCTGTGTGGAAAAACAGCCAGGGCTACTCTGCTTACCCTATAGGATGTCCAAGAGAGACAGCACCTCCATTCATGTTTACTTTTTGTGGATCAATACCCAGCATTTTAATATTGGCCAGCACCACAACACTGAATGCTTCATTGATTTCCCACATTGCAATGTCTTCCTTTTTCAGACCCGTCTCACTCAGAATCTAGAAATAACAACAGAAATAATTACTTTGATGAAAAGATTGGGAAGGTAAGTACAGAAGTAACTAGGTCAGTTCTGCAGTGGGTCACTCAGGCTGCCCTTGTCTGATTCAAGTTCAGATTTTGGAACCTCTTTGCCAGATGGGAAAAAGCAAAACAGACTGAAGCACAAACTTGAGCTTTCACAAAAGAAGTGGGGAGTGCCTTACGTTAAGAATATGTTTTCACACACACCCCAAGACCACTGGTACAGAAAGCGCATCTAAACTGGTGCAGCATTGCCTCAGACCACACACTTGCCTTCAGTTCCTTTTTGAACTTGGCTGTACTTGTGTAACTGTGTTTGTCTTTTTAGCCATAGTAGCTGCAAAGCTTCAAAAGTATAAAATAAGCCTGAAGTTGGTGAAAGCGCTATAAAACAATCACAGAATTGAATCAAGAATCAACCAATCAATCAGATAATCACAGAATCCAGAGTACCTGGAAAAGACCTTTGAGTTTAACCTTTACCCCAGCGCTGCTAAGTCCACCACTAAATTATGCCACTGAGGGCCTCATCTACACGGGTCATGAACACTTCCAGGGACGGCGATTCCACCACTGCTGTGGGCAGCGTATTCCAATGCCTGAGCACCCTCTGTGAAGGATTTTTTCCTAATATCCAATTTAAACCTCCCCCAGTGCAGCTTGAGGCCATTTCCTCTTGTCCTAGGCACTTGTTACTTGGGAGTAAAGACTGACCCACACCTCCCTACAACTTATTTTCAGGTAGCTGTAGAGAGTGATAAAATGAGCCTCTAAAAAGATGTTCTTTGTGTTTATGTTGTAATAATTTCAATCCTAATTAGAGGAAGCTCCACTGAGGGATGATCAGTGCTAAGGAAGTCTGCTGGGTTTCAGAAACCCCTCAAGTTTTATTCCTACCTTGGGAACTGCATACGCAGGTGCAATGGGGAAGTCAATAGGATCAACAGCAGCATCTGCAAAAGCTGGAAAAATGGCAAAAGCTATTTCAAGACCTTTGGTTTTTACCATACACGATTTTTACTCATACAAGCAGCAAACCCAGCTAAGATAGATAGAAAAATTCTGAACAGAATGGTCCCCAAAAAATAGATACAGCTAAAGTTTACTGCCTTAAGTGAGCCACATAATAATGTTTTCAGATTTTTAATGTTATTCCATATAGAAAATTGTGTTTATGGTCAACAGCTGCCAGTGCAACAGTTGAGATTGCCAGGGCAAGAAGATGCAGCCATCGTGCCCAAGGGCTCACTTGTTATGTTGCAGGGACATCAGGTAACCACCTGAGCAGGACTCAGAGTCAGACACAAACTATGTGAGTTTCCAGGACTGTACTCAAAGACAGGAAAAGAACAGTCTTACCTACTACCCGTGCCAGTGGTTTGACATTCAGTCTCTTGGCTGCCTCTGTAGTCATCAGCACCAAAGCAGCTGCTCCATCATTCAGAGTACTGGCATTGGCAGCTGTAACTGTTCCTGGAGCAGGTAAAAAGCAATGTTTAAACTGAGGAGTGAAATACAACTTACATATATTTTAACAACTTTTGTAGCCTTAGGCCCTTAAATACAAGGTCTATGGTGATACCTGTTGCACTGAGTTGACTGAAAATGAGTGTTGTTTTGTTTGTTTTTTTAGAATTGCTTAAACAAGTAAATTACATCTATTTGTATCTTTATGTGGGTGGTAGTTTGGATCATTCCTTCCATGTCAGCTGCATTACTGCCATTAACACTGAATTAACACAACTCAAAAATGGCTGTGAAGTGGCAAGTTTGATTTGGCCAGAATGACTGACTGCATACAGATCCAGGGAAGAACCAGGCAACTGGTACTGGTCCAAAGAAGAGCCATGAAGATGCTCTAAGGGCTGGAGCACCTCTCCTACAGAGACATGCTGAGTGACTTGGGCCTGTTCAGCCTGGAGAAGAAAAGGCTCCAGAGAGAGTCTTCCAGTATCTAAAATGGGCCTACAAGAAATCTGGAGAGGGACTTTCATAAGGGCTTCTAGTGACAGGACAAGAGGGAATGGCTTTAACCTGTAGTTTTACATTACATATTAGGAAGAAATTCTTTACTGTGAGGGTGGTGAGGCTCTGACACAGGGTGCCCAGAGAAGCTGTGGCTGCTCCATCCCTGGCAGTGTTCAAGGCCAGGTTGGACACAAGGGCTTGGAGTTACCATTTGAAAGAAACTTCTGGTCTAGTGGAAGGCGTCCCTGCCCGTAACAGGGGTTGGAACTGGATGAGCTTTAAGGTCCCTTCTAACAAACTATTCTATGAACTCTGTACAGGCACTCCAGCTGCCACTGAAACAAGAGCTTATACCTGGTAGAGGAGAAGGCAATAGCTACATAGAAACCAATCTGCCCCTGTCATGTTAACAGTAAATGTCCAAAACAGAGGTTGTCACCAGTTTAAAGTTCTCGGACCGCCTTTTAATCCAACTTAGGTGACTTTTTTGTGAAGCATCACCTGGTTATCTCAGATATTTGAAGGCTAATGGACTACTTACTGTTGGGCATTCAAGTTCTGTGGACTGGACTCTTCACTGTAAAAGAGAATCCTTGCATTCAGTAAGGAGTTAAGCAGTTATTTTACCCATATTTACCATTTTCTTTTTGGAAAACAGCTTTCAGCTTTGGAACTTTACTGAAATCAACACGTTTGTATTCTTCATCTTCATTTACTTCTATGTCTGGCTTTCCTGAAATTCAGATTTGGTTTAGTATTTTACAGAACAATCCATTCTTAAGACATTCCAACACAGTACTTCAACTAAATGCTGCCTTATTTAAACAACCTATTTCAGTTAACAAAATGTAAACACATGTAAACACGTCAAAAACTGAAATAAATTATTTCTTAATCCAATTTATTCACAGCAAATCCATCTATAATTCCTGATGGCTGAATCAAAGGGACAAGGAACACATCCTTACGGTAATTACAATGGAAATTAAACCACAGATGTCCTCAAGCCATATCAGTTATATTCAATAGCCAGTGTTCCACTTGCATAAAAGAGGAAGAAGATATGGCATGTAACACTAAAGAACATTAAAGAAACCAAAACCAGATGACACTGCCTGCAGCTCACCAGAATGCCTGCATAACACAGAACTCTTAGCTAATCCAAAAATCAGTGCTCCTGGGATCTGCATGTCTAAACACCACAAACTGCACTGAACACAATGTTACAGCCTCTGAGGAGAGACAATTCATTTATCAGACCTTCCCGTGGTACCTTTTTTTGAAACAGTGACAGGAACAATTTCATTTTTCAGTATTCCCGAATCCCAGGCGGTTTTGCTTTTGGTGTAAGAGCCTATGGCGTAAGAGTCCTGTTCCTCTCGAGAAATGGTGAGCTTCTTTGCAGTGTTCTCAGCACAGTTGCCCTTGGAGAAAACCAGGCACATTAGGTTTTGTGTTTCTGGAGAGGGGAAGTAGAAATGTAACTGAAAAACTCAACCAGCAGATTTCCAGAACTGAATGGGTCTAATATCTGGTGTCCACTTCGAATTTATAGTAGTAATCCAACAGTAACTTTTGGGTTTGGAATACGATCTTCAGATTTAGCAAATGCTTTCTGGATCCAGATTATTGAATTTGGTTCCATGAAGAACCATCCCTTTTTTTTCCAAGTTAAAAAACTGCATGCAAAGTAAGTTGTAAAGTGCGTGGGGCTGACATCTTTAGAGATTGACGATCTTTGTTCAGCCACAGAACAGTCTGTTCACATCATCTTACTGGTGTTTTCATTCCATTCTTAGCTTGCCTGTTCCAAAGGTTAAGAGAATAGCTCAGCACACAGGGTTTGCTCAGCCCTCAGGATCTCATACTCTAAAAAATGTACAAACAAAAGTATGTATATACCTTTTGGCGACTAATTGGAATTAAGTAAGTAGACTGAAACAATCTATGTTATGTACAGATCTAGCACAATGATAATTTACAGTCATTCATCACCAATACTGCCTAAATACTTGGTGAGAAAAAAAGAAAGGTACTCATTCAGTCAACCTGAAGGATTTGTTCTTTAACAGGTTTTAAAGATTCCACCTTTAATTTCTGTAGAAAACTCAATGAATCAAGACAAAACCCTTTAGTATCACATTCCTCAAACAAGCAGGTTCACTTCTATGCAGTTATTCAAGAACTTTAAGTCTCTGTGGCACCAGCAGCTTAGTCTGTTGCCAAAGCACAGGCCAGTCAGCTCCTAATGCTACTGGGTGGGCCTTCCTGAATATTCCCACACAGATTGTTACTGTGTTCTGAGCAACCTGCAGCTACTATAAAGACAAAAGGTTCTGAAGTATTGCCCTAGTCTGTTAAAACTCTATGTACTAAAACCAACTCCTAGAGTCTCTCCCCACATACAGGAACTAGCAAAGACATACAGGAACATCCTCACAATCAAAACTTACTTTAGCTGAAATGTGGGAATGGATTTCAACCAACAGCCCAGACAGAGTACCCTATACTGCAAAACAAATACAATCCCACACAGAAGCAGTGAGGCCTGTATCAAATGTATGAATCACAGCAGAATATTCTCCAAGACATGTTTTCCTGTACACCAGGAAAAACACTAACGGAGCAGTCAGTAACGTCCCACAGTTGTGAATTACCATAGGCAAAGGTCAGAAACACTCAAACTGAAAGCAGCCATTCTTTTTTCAAACTGTTCTTCCCTAGTGCTTTTTCTTCACTACCTTCATATCAGCTGTTTTCCAAACCCAGCCTAAGCTTGCAGTTGCTGCCATGTGATGCATAAGCTTATCACCCAACTCAAAGCTTCCAACAGAAGATATATGTATACTGGGGGAGGGCAAAAAATATGACAGCCTCCTGAACTGTACCGAGTACGTACCCTCAAAGACACCAAGCAACTTGACTGCTGTCTCCCAAAGACAGAGCAACAGCTATGTATCAGTAGCAGATTATTTTTGTTTTAATCCCTGCTCTAGGCTATTCAGACTTCAATCAGGGACAAATGAATATTAACAGTGTCTTCTGCCTATCCCTCCATTACAGTTCCTACGGGAATCATAGAAATGGAAGACTTTTTCCTCCTCTGATAAAATTATTCCTCATTTCTAGGTTGGCTAAATGAAGCAGTTTCATAATGATCATAAGCAAGCTCTTTAAAGCTGCACCAGGTACACAGTTGATACTTCATTAGTATACAGGAATATTTACCATATGGATATGGTTATAAGCATCTGTCAGCCCATCTTTTACTATCAGGTCTTCCAGCTTTACTCCTCCATAAGGTGTTGATCCTCTGCTCATTGTGTAGGGAACATTAGACATGCTCTCCATTCCACCAGCAACCATCACATCCTGCTCAAAGGAAACGAGTTTAAATTAACAATAATGCAGTGTGTTCTCCACGACTTCTTGTAGGAACAAATATTAGCAAAAACTTAAAAATGGATTATTTATATTTCTGAGAAATCTTAGAGAAAGAGGAAAAGAATCTTCATGCATTTAAAAAGCAAACAGCAGGAACAACAGCTGAAAACAGTTAACCCACCCTGGCAGAACAACTGGATTTTTGTCTTGTGGAGGAACTCCCATATGAAGATAGGCTGAGAAGGTTGGGGCTGTTCAGCCTGGAGAAGAGGAGCTGTGTGGAGACCTCATAGCAGCCTTCCAGTATCTGAAGGGGGCCTATAAGGACTGGAGAGGGACTCCTCATTAGGTACTGTAGTGACAGGACAAGGGGTTATGGGTTTAAACTTTAACAGGGGAAGTTTAGATTGGATATAAGGAAGAAGTTTTTTACTGTGAGGGTGGTGAGGCACTGGAATGGGCTGCCCAGGGAAGTTGTGAATGCTCCATCTTGTGAATGCTCCATCACTGGTGGTGTTCAAGGCAAGGTTGGACAGAGCCTTGGGTGACACAGTTTACTGGGAGATGTTGGAACTAGATGATCTTAAGGTCCTTTTCTACCCAAACCATTCTATGATTCTGTGATTCTTTGCAAAAAGGGAAGTCTCTGTCATCTCTGTAGTCACCCGTTAAATTTTGGAATATGGTGGTAAGGTCTCCCCTGAGCTTTCTTTACTCCAGGCTGAACAAACTCATTTCTCAGCCTTTCCCCATACAGCTTCCCAGTCATCTTTGTGGCCCTTCTCTGGGTCCTCTCCAGCCTGTCCACATCTTTTTGTACAGAAGAGACCAAAACTCATTCCAATTTAAATTATAAACTAGATCCAGGAACAGTGACATGAAGTAGTAAAGATAAGAAAGAATGCTGGAGACAAACTGGAAAGGCAGTTGAGATATGGAAGCAGCAACAGATCAAAGGAATGACAGCCCCTGGCACTTCAATTCCATAAATTGAAAGACTTGGAGACAGAAATTACAGTTGTTTATATGATGATGCACGCTGACTCAAGCCAATGGGAACCATCACTGACTTTCTTATCACAGATACCTTACAGTCCATAGGCAGGAAAGACAAACGAATACAAAATCAGCCCCAGAATTTATAGCTTTAAGAGACTAATCCCTAGCCAAGCCTCTGCTTTTGCTGAGACTGCAGCAGAGCATGTATGATCAGCTCAGCAAAACACTCCGGTTCTCTTCAGAGCTCATGGACTACATCTGTTAAACCAACCAAATTCACAGCCACTGTCATGAAGGTATTAGATATAAATGACTAAATACAAATACAGCTGTTTACATAGACATGCTGGCCTGGTTCAAAGTCCAGTGACAAGACTTCTACCAACTGCAGCAGACACTGGACAAAGGGCCGTTCCCCACAGAGCAAGGCCAGAGCACTAAGCAGCTGCTTACCTCAGCTATACTGTTATTTTCACAGAAGGGACAACAAAACTTAAATACTATACTTTTGTTCTTAACAACAAAGACCAAAAGTATATTTCTCACTTACAAACCACTTACTTTATAAACCGAAAATACATACAGAACTGACAATACTTTCACTTCAGGGAAGGGGAGATGTTGACAAGATGCTTTGAGTATGGAATTAAACACAGAACTGCAATGTCTTTCTTCACATTCACACTTCTCCCACACTTTGCTGAATAGCATTTAGTGGCTTGCTGAACATGGTGTATTCTCCCACCCTCCCATTAAGTGAGACTATTTTCCCCATTGTACTGTGAATCTTAGAACACCATTGACAGAGCCAGGCAGTTCTCTTCCATCAAGCTCTTCAATGAAAATGCTCTATCAGCAACAATAGATTTCACGTCTTCTAAAACAATAAAAAAAAAGCCTAAAACATCTTTAATGCAATTGGAAACAACATTGCTTTAATATGTACATTGAAATTACTGAAGTGTTAGAAATGTCTGAATGTCAAGATTTAATGTGATTCAGCAAAAATTACATCTATAAAGATATCTTCAATTTTGCAAACTACGAAGCCTGAAAATTATATTTTGGGGGTTGGGAGAGGGCTCGGAGAAGGGCAATAGGGAGAACATGCAAATAACTCCCAGCCCCCCAAAAAAATCCACTTTGTCTGCTCAGCTCAAAAAATACACCTGACAATTTCCTAACTTTAATATTTCTTTTTTTATTCTTTTTTTTTCCGTTTTAAACCAAAACACACTTAAGTGCCTATAAAATTCAGGTTTTGCATAAGCAAAACAAAATCTGACTAATTAGCTTTGTTATCTCAAGACAAAAGACAGTCCCGAATCAAAGATGACTCATTCATAAGACAGGATCTACAACATCAGTCGTGTGGTTTTCTTCCACAATCCAGCACTAGAATTCACCTACCTGACTCCCACACATCAAGCTTTGTGCTGCCATCATGATTGATTTCATTCCTGAAGCACAGACTTTATTGACAGTTGTAGTAGGAGTGCAGATTGGCAGACCTGAGTAAAGACGTTGTACAAACAATTGTATTATTTAAGTAGATACCTTATTGGTGTTTGAGCAGTATTTCATGTAGGACCAATTCTTATCTAAGCCCAGGGTGTCCAGCTTGCACTATTTAGCCTGACAGGGCAATTCACCTACTCTCACCCTTAGTTACTATCCTTCCTAAGAACCCTGTTTCTCCCCTTCCAACGCAGACTCCTGATGAAGGGGCAAGCAAGTGAAGCATCAGAGAGACAGAAGATCAGGGAAGCAACTCCAGAACTCTTCATCCTCACAAAACCCTAACCCCCAACTCTAAGAAGTATTAAAAGCTGAAAAGTATAAACAGCTGTTTTGGCAAAAGTCTGGGCACAACTCTGCTTTAACTCATAGCTCAATAATGGACACTGTCTACAGAAAGACAGAAAACCTTTAAACCCAGTATCAAGAGAATGAATACCTGCACCCAAGACTGCTTGTCGTGCTGGAGCTTGTCCTTGTCCAGCCTGCAAGACATTACCCATATACGCTTCTTTCACTTCCTCTGCAGGGATGCCTATAAAACAAAATTGTTTTCAATCAGGTTTCTTTGCAGAGAAGATGTAACTCCCCACTATCAACCCTCCCATTGAAGTTTTCTACAAAAGACGGATGAAACATGCCACGTCCAGCCTGTGTACTAATAATACACTGGCCCCTTTTTGGTGCACCCCAAAACACTACCCTCGTATTCATGAACCATGGTGAACTGGTGACCCTGCAGGAAAGAATTCCTTTGTTACCCTACAGAACAAGCTACAGTTAGCTAACTAAAGCAAACACTTCCAAGTCTCACTAGTCACCTAAGAAGCTCAATTTCCAAGGATGGTTAAATGCAGAAAACTTTCTACCTGCCACAATTATGTGTAAAGAAACAGTTTTGTTTGTTTAATAGTGACGAGCCAGGCCACAGGTAGCTGCCATGAGACCTGCTCTCCCACTGCATTTCTTGCAACAACCCTGGTGTCCAAGTTCCTGTAATATGCTGTTTCAGGAAGTCAAATGTATAGAAAATTAGCCCTCTTTTACCCTCAAAAGGCTTTTTTGCCAATTTGAATCCATCAATATACTCACAAGGGTGTCCTACAAGTGCCCATGGAGAAAATGGGTGGGGAAAGGAAAGGCCACTGGTTTCAGCAGCAAGTAACCTCAGCATCAGCTTAGTTGTGTCATAAAAACCACACAAGAAAAACAATCTGCATGCTTATTCAGATTTGGATTAGCACAGATATCCCCAAGCAACATTCTGCTCCAGAAGCAGCACTTAATTCAGACTGAAACAAAGCCCACCAGTTTACTTAAATATCATTTGCAGATAAAGACTTCAGAGTGACACAGCATCAAGAAACCCAGGACCTTCTGTTTACCAAGCAATTTAAGACAAACTGATTCTGTTTGGAGCCACTTGAGCTCTTCTTTGCCACAAAAAAATCTATTTACATATACCTGCTCTGTCAATTGCTCCCTTAATTGCAATGGAACCAAGTTTAGTGGCTGGCAGTGATGAAAGAGATCCTTGGAAAGATCCAATTGGTGTCCTTACAGCACTTGCTATCACCACCTCCTAAGAGGAGAAGAATGGAGCAGAAATCACAGTGGCTGTCATACATGTACATACATACCAGTGTTTTTTAACTACATCAACTTTTACTCTTTCATTGATGTCACAACTCCATTTTTATCTTGCAAGTATTTCAGATAACTAAAATATTAATGCATGCAGCAAGGGAAAAAAATGTAAGGAGACTGGTGTGCAGCTACAGGACTCCAACATTGGGATCATGGAGTTGTGGTGGTACGGCTCCCATGGCTGAAGTGCTGCCATGCAAGAGTATAGGCTCCTTAGGAAAGACAGGCTGAGAAGACAGAGGGGTGGAATTTTGTCCTTGCTGCAACAGAACAGCTGGAGCGCATTCAGCTTCAGATAGATCATGCCTGCAAGAGTCTCAAAGGCTGGAGCAAAGTGGCAGGAGGGCAAAGAAGCTGGTTCATGTTCAAGGATTACCCCTCCAAGCTCAAGAGCAGTCCATTCCAAAAAGCAGTAAGTTAGGTGAAAACGCCAGGAGGGCTGCATGAATAACAAAACCTCATACACAAGAAGGAAGCACAGAGAAGGAGGAAACAGAGACAGAAAACTAGGCAGACACTGTCCAGTCATGCAGAGGCAAAGTTATGAAAGTAAAAGCTGAACTGGAATTGAATCTGGCAAGAGACGTCAAAGGCAATGAGAAATGCTTCTATAAGGATCTAGGAAGCAAAAGGAAGTCTACGGAAAAGTTGGGCCTGCTGCTGAGTGGGGCAGGGGTTGTGGTGACATGGAGAAGGCTGAGGTACTGCATGCCTTTTTAACAAGGCAAGTCTGGATTTCAGGAATCCCAGGCCTTACAGAGCAGGGAGAAGGCTGGAGCAAGGAACATATAACCTTGGAAGAAGAGGATCAGGTCAGGGAATACTTAAGCAAACTGGACATAAGATAAATCCATAGGTCCTGCTCAGTAGCACCCTCAAGTGCTGAGGGAGCTGACTGATTATCTTTGTAAGGTCACTCTCAATTATCTTGGAATGGTGACTGCAATTGTGAGATGAGCCTGAAGACTGGAGAGAAGCAATCATTACTGCTGCCTTCCAAAAGGGCACGAAGGAGAAACCAGGGAACTACTGGCCAGCCAGCCTCACCTTGATGCCCAGGAAGGTGATGAAACAACTAATGCTGGATACCATTTCCAGGAGCACGAACAATAAGAAGGTAGTTATCAGTGTGGATTCACTAAAGGGGAAGCCATGCTCAAACAACCCAATAACCTTCTACAGTGAAATGACTGGCTTGGTAGATGGGAGAAAAGCAGTGTCTGCCTAGACAATAGTAACACTTTCAACACTGTCTCCCGAAGATCCTCATACAGAGGCTAAGGAAACATGGGCTGGATATATGCAGATAGTGAGGTAGACTGAAAGTTTGCTGAACGTCTGGGCCCAGGAGGTGGTGATCAATGGCACAAAGTCTAGTTGTAGGCCAGTAACTACTGGTGTTCCCTATGGTCAGTCCTGGGTCCAGTCCTGTTCAACATCCTCATCAATGATCTGAATGACAGCAGCGTTTGCTGGTGATACCAAACTGAGAAAAGTTGCCGATACACCAGGGGGTCGTGCTGCCATCCACAGGGACCTCAACAGGCTCGAGAAATGGGTTGACAGGAACCTCATGAAGTTTGTCAAGGAGCAAAGCCTTGCACTGGTGTGAAGCAACCCTGGGCACAAGCATAAGTTGGGAATTGCCCAGCTGGAAAGAGCAGTTTGGAAGTAAAGGACCTTGGGGTCCTGGTGGACACATGGGCCATGAGCCTTTGCTATGAGCACATATACAAGGCCATGAGGCAGCTAAGGGCCCATGCAGCAAAGCGGTAAATGGCATCCTGGACTGGCAAAGCGTTGCCAACAGGCCAGGGAGGTGATCTTTCCCCTCCATTCAGCCCTGGTGGGGTTACACCTGAGTACTGTGTCCAATGGTCAGCTCCCCAGTTTGAGAGACCTGGGAATACTACAGAGAGAGACCAAATGCCACTAAGATGATTAAGGGCCTGGAGCATGCGTCACACAAGGAAAGGCTGAGAGAGCTGGGACTGTTCAGCCTTGAGAAAAGAAAGCTCAGGGGCACCTCATCCACATGTATTGTTACTTGAAGGGAGGGTGCAAAGGGAACAGGAGCCAGCCTCTTTTCAGTGGTGCCCAGTGACAAGACCAGAGGCAATGGGCACAAACCAGCACGCAGGAGCTTCCCCATGAACATTTCAATGTGACTGAATACAAGTTGCCCAGGGAGGTTGTGTAGTCTCCATCTTTGGAAATATCCAAAAGCCCAGGTCCCAGCATAACCCATAAGCAGTAGTTTAAGACACGGTACGGCATTCAGCTCTATACCTAGTAGCTCCACAAAACAGGTTATTCTTATTTTGCCTCTTAGCTTTTTTGTTGCATCAACGTATCTACCTGCTAACCCTGTGAGAGCAGCACAAGCAACTGGTACCAAAGTGATGCACATTTCTAACCTCTGGCTGCTCCAGACAGCTATTTAGAAGCAGCAATGAAGACCTCCGCTATGCTGGTTTCTGTGGGAGTTAGACACAAAGCTTTACAGCATCTCACCAGGAGTTCTTTATTTAGAGAGACAGGCCAAGAAAGAAAACACTACAAAAGACATCAAACAAGCAAACAAAGAGACAAATTATACCTGTTGCAAACTAAGAAGGGCTGTCTGTTCTATAACTCCTTCTTCATCATGACTGACTTCAGTGATTGATAGTAACATACTTGTTCTCATCTTTTACATTGTACCAGCAAGTTCCAGGACAACATTTAAATAACCTCAAAGGGTCAGCTGGCATCAGCTGTGTTTCCCAGGAACAGGCAAACAGTTGCATTACCCTGAAGTTAGCTGACAAACTTGTCCCACACTATCTAACTAGCAAGCCATAATAAAAAAAAGAAATCTGACTTTTATTCCAGATTTTGCATTAAAGTGTGGCTTGGGCACAAGCTACATTATTTTCAAAAGGGATTTCTGGTGATAACTTTTAAAAAGTCTGCACTGATTAAGAAACAAATTTAAACCAGTGATTCGTAACAGTCAAAATACGTCAGATGCTTTGTACTTACATTTAAAGTACGCTGTGATGCATAGCCACGGCTTGTGTATCTCAAAGCCTGAAAAGAAGAAAGTCTTCAGAATTTCACATCAAGAAAGCCAATGCTATGACATTTCAGTAATGCACCATTTTCATAGAAGTAATAATTTAAAAAAATAATGTCTATGAAACACTGGAAAAATACTGAACTAAAAACCATAACATGTCTTTTAAGAGAAGTGTTATCTTACCATAACATCTGTGATAAAATAACTCTCTGAAAAATAAACAGGCTCTCCTTTAAAAACAAAGCTCAATTCATTTTGGCCAAGTCTGTTACATGCACATATAATGTATCTCTAAACCAGACAGTGCGTGGTGCTACCTTGAAAAAGTTTACTAGTCCCTCTCTCTCCTTCTTTGGACTTCAATTTATTCATTCCTAATATTAACTTCACTGCTTTTTAAACAGTAGCAGTTTGCATCTACAGCTTAATTTCACTGGTGTTTCATGAACAAAAATGAGGATAATGAACTCAGAATGCTGCAATAAAAGATGACAATTTAACCAAGAAAATCAACTGGGCAGGTTAATTCACCAGCTACTAGATTTACCTAAATACGCAATGTAAAGATACAAACGTCTATCTGTAGGCATTGTTACAAATGTTAACAGAAGGATCTTTCAATTACTGCTTTAAACCACTTTATTAGCCACTACCTTAGACAACACTTCAGTATATTGGAAACTTCTGGTCATTACAGTTAGATAAATATTAATAGAAATAACCACTTCAGGACACCAAAAAAAACACCATCAGTTTTAAAAACCAGAGAATGTCTTCTGCCATTGTGTCCACAATGTGGGTATTTAGTTTGTTTCTTCCTTCATTTGACAACCTTCAACCAACAAAAAAAGAGATTTTCCTCCCCCCCATTGTTTTTCTATTAGTTGTTTGGTTATAATTGGTTTGGATTTATATTTTTCCCCCTTCCCCAGCTCAGGTTGTAATAACCAGCAGGAAGTTTTATGTTAAACCTCTACCTGAAAACAAAGTCTGTCCCTGCAGGGCTTTAATAACAGCACTTTCAAGGATAAAGCAAAGTAACACATCCTTAGGGGGCAATACCTGAAGTTCACCTTTGCTGGAAACTGGAAACCACATAACAGTCTTCTAAGCATAACTGGCATCTGCTGGCGTTGCTCGTGCTCTGTGTCAATTACAGGCTTTTAAAACAAAAAACAACCCCAGGTACTTCTACAAGCAGTAGAACACGGCTTGCACCTGTGCGTATGGAGATCCGGGCGCAATTCAGCACATTGCAGATGCTTCCCCTGCCCTGTTCTCCCACGCCCGGCGCTCCATATAAGCCAGGCACCCTCAGTGAAGCCAGCAGTGCCCCAGCGCAGGCCTGCACGGAGCTCTGCGGGCAGGCGCACCCAGCACCGCACCTCAGAGGCCCTTCGGATGGCCCTACCCCATTCCTCTCCTGGCCTTGCCTACGGAAAGCCTCTGATAGCTGAAAGCCTCTGACATCCCCACCGCTGCGGCGCATAACAGGCGGATATAGGGGCCCTCCAGGCCCCGAGCTGCGAAGGAACGGGCTGCAGAGCCGAGGGAGGGCCCTGCCCCCGAAGCGACAGCCGGTCATGAGGTAGTGGAAAAAGTCGCTCTCCCATTAGCGGCTAAAGGTCCCGTCGGCTCAGCGCGGTACCGGCGCGGGGCTGCACCGTGGGGAGCCGTCCTTCACTGACCCGCCGGTTCTGGGGCGCCATGGCCTACCCAGTTCCGCAGGCCGCGGCCAACACTACTGCCTTGGCCGAGACCCCGTGGCAGGAGCCGGTCCGAGCTCCGTTCCCTCCCGGGCCGGGGCCTCGCTCCCGCCCTCTCTCCCGCCGCGCCTCAAAGGTGAGGCGTGGAGAACACAGCTCTCCTCGCCGCAGAGGCGATGTGACCTTGGCGGAGCCTTGGCGGGGCGGGGGCTGTGCAGGGAGGAAGAGGAGAAGGGAATGGCTAGAGCGCGCACCGCCGCCTCACCCGCAGCAGCTCCGCGGCCGGGCGCCGCCACCCCCGGATCGCCGCCACCACCGCCATGTTGTCGCCAGCCGCCCCCAGCACCTTCAGCACCGCCCCCGCCTCGGCCTATAGACGGCGACGCTCCTCCCCTCTCAGCTCCCATTGGCTCTGGCGCAGAGGGCGGTGCCAATCGCGTCCCTGCCATTGGCTGGGCTGCAAGGCGGGCCTCAGCGCCAGCCGGGCGCGGGGCGGCCCGGTGCCTGAGGCGGTGGGGACGAGCGGGTGCGTACCGGGGGTCCGTGCGGTGTGAGGGGGATGTCGGTGTGTACCCCATCGGTGCTCGGCAGCTCTTGCCGTCGCCGCGGGACCTCTGCCCTTCCTGGTGACAGGGAGGTTTCTGCGGTGACGGGCGCGTTTCTTTCTGCGCCGGTGCTGTGGATAGGGACCTGGCGGAGCGGGGCCGCCGCAGCCCGCCCTGAGGAGGAGGCGGGGGGCTGCAGAGGGTCAACCCCTGTGCGGGGCAGAGAGCCTCGGTTTTCGTGCTGAGTATCTTAGTAACGGAATGAAGAGGACGCGGAAGATCCTTGCGGGGCGAGAACCAGCGCACAGGGCTGTCTCCTTTCCCCACCGAAGAGAAAGCAGCAATGAAGCCACGCTCCGGCGGCCCTCGGCCAATCCATGTGTCAGCCTTAAACTGAAATGAGCCACAGAAATTAATCCCTCTCTTGGAACCCGTGTCAGAAACACACCTATGCAGTTACACAAGCATGCAGTTATAAGGTCTGTGGGGTACAGGTGCTGGAGCGCACCGGAGCCTTGCATGCCCTTCTGCCAACTTAATTCCCATTAACTCCCTTTTGTCTGGCCTTGGCATAAATATCTACCTGTTACCCCAGAACAGGTAACTGCTCTGACTCGACAGTTGCCTTTACAGAGAGGTTGATTCCTGCTTGACGGCAGCTTGATCTCAGGATGCCCAAGGAGTTTCCACACTTTGTTTTCCCCTCCTCATGCTCTCTGCCTCTGAATTTCTAGATGAAGGCCGGTATTAAATCTCTACAGCTGCGTGCCTGCCTGACAGTGCCCCTTCCCACTCTGTCTATCCAACATGCGCAGAGCTGGACCAGGAAAAGCCTGGTCCTTCCTAGTCTTGAGCTTTACATCTCAAAAGAACAGGTTCAAAAGACAAGATGACGTCCTGTGTCTGTGCTGCTGCACCCTGTGTACAACAAGCAGTGCTGTTATTTGTTTCTAATCAGGCTTCCTTACCTTCTCAGCCACTTTTTGAATTCCTGGAGGAGCCTGTTACAGTAACCCACAGCTGACAGCTACATTCCCTAGAGCTGATGCCCACAACCTGAGTAAAGCAGCATTTACTTACCCCTTCCCTTCAGACCGCAGCTGAAATACCAGGAAGCATTTGGAAGCATGGAATCATAGAATCCACTAAGTTGGAAAAGACCTTTGAAGATCATCGTCCAACCATTACATCTGAAAAGCAGGAGTATCTCAACAATTTGTTACCATCCACTTGCTCTCTTGACTGGGTTTTTTTCATTAATTTCACATTGTAAACTAACATTCATCAAAACTTTTTCAACTCATTTTATGTTCTCATTCATTTCCCTTTGAGACAAGATTTCACTTTTTCTGCTTTCAAAATTAAAATACTTCTTGCTTTCCATGTGTGTGTACAGTTTCTCTGGACACATGGCAAGAGCCTGATGGGGACTGGCACAGATGAAGGAAGCATCTGCACTCTGCTTCCATGGCTGTTGGTAGCTGAAGTTCTGAGAGTTTGACCAGTCTATTCCAGCCCTTTGGTTTAGAGCCACAGTTATCAAGTACAAGCCAGAGATAACACAGAAACTCACAAATATTGACTCAGGAAGATCTGAAGATTTTTACCTTGAAAATATATATGTATCATGTAGGAAAGACGTCCAGTTTGGTTAGATGAGGATATTTTTCAGGTGAGTAATGCCAAAAAACATATAGAACAAAAAAAAGAGGAAGCTCTTCTTTAACTTTGCCTTTTCTCCTGCAGTATAAGGCCCTTTTCCAGGGATACAGCCTGCTTATGCCCCAGGACTAACTTTCGTATTGTCTCAGCCAGAAAGGCACAAGGACCCTCCAAGATGTTAACAGGCCCTTTATTTGAGCTCACACGAAAAAGAGGCCAGTAATGTGGGAACTACAAGCAGTCCTGTTACTGCTCTGTGGATGATTAAAGACAAAGAATAAGAATTGCTGGTAGTACATCTAGGTCTTGAGCAAGCCAAGGAGTGCTTGTGTGCATGGGTGCAAGGTCAGGCTGGAAAACCACCTGGGCAGTGATTATTTATAGAATGGGATTTATAGTGACTGAAAATAGTCGCTGTGGTTGATGCGGTTTCTCATTGGCTTCATAGCTCAGACCCGTTATCTGTGTATTACCATGCTGTAGCAAAAAAAAGTGGAACTAGTATGCAAGCATGGAGGGGATGTGTGTGTGAGCGAGTTTAGCTTCTTTCTTTGCAGATGCCGCAAATGGTGCTCCATGTGAGGCACTAAACTGCTCGTTATTGCAGTGTCTGTGCCTTCCAAAATGGAATTTCTGATACCGCCATTCACCTGTTACAGGTCAGTAATACCTGTTGAACGGGGAATTATGGGATTGGGTTAGAAAAATGGGACAAGTGGAATCAGCTGAACAGAAATAATACTTGAAAGTTTTGCAACAGACTTTAAAATCCTCTGGATATTGTTTGTCTGAGAAGCTAGTAACAAATCTTTTGTTATGGGTCAAAGCAAATTGCAACTGGTTTACAGCAAAGGGTCACTTCATACTTGGATATGGGAGAGAGTGAGAGAATATTTACAGGCTCGAAATCACCTTGGTATGGAGGTTCCTGCTGATTTAATAGTGCCATGGCGTTTTATCTATTCTGTGTTATATAATTTACACCCTGCTGAGGATATAATTCAGAAACATGATAAACGATCAGAATACTGACAATTTGAATGAGCAAGGGCAGAAGGATGAAAATATCTTCTCTGAGAAGGCTGATAATCCTTTTGATCCTAGCCGCATAGATTCAGAAAAAAACAAATTTGTACCTGCCTCTGACTCTGTTAAAGGCATTAACATCGAATATTCTTCATGCTCCTCAATCTATCACACCTCCCTTGATTGATCTTGATAAAGAACCACTTGGCCAGCTGTTAGTTAACCAGAAGGCTGCCACAGATGGGCAGGGACAACAACTGGTACATGAAAGTATTCTGTATGCAGTGTTTAAGGAATTGAAAAAATCAGTGATGGAAAATGGAATTCAAAGTCCTTATACATTAGGTCTGTTAGAAATGGTGGCTAGTAATGTATCTATGGTGCTATGGGATTGGCAAAATTTAATGTGAATGATTTTGACATATACTCAATACTCTGTGTGGAGATTGAAATATAGTGACTTGGTGGTTTTACAGGTATTAGATAATGTTCAAAGAGGAATACCAATAGATGCTGACATGTTAACAGGCTCCAGGTAATGGTTGCATCCTCATAATCAAATTAATCTGAACCCTCTTGTATTCAGCAAGCCACCTGTATGGCTGTTCAAACCTGCAGGTGTGTACCTGAATCAGGAAAGAAAGAAAACTACTTCTTTCACAAGTGTTCTGCAAGGACCTCAGGAACCCTATGTGTCTTTTACAGACCGATTAAACAGTTAAACAAAGGCAGATTTATACTCCCGATGCTGCTCATGTGCTTTTATTTCAGCTAGCATATGAAAATGCAAATGGAGATTGCAAATCTGCTTTAGCCCCAGTCAGGGAAAAATTTACAGACATTGCTGAGTTTATTAAACCATGTCAGGATATTGGTACAGAGGCTCATAAGACTTCTGTATTGGCTGCTGCATTATTGAAATTTAATGAGTCAGCAAAAATGTTTTAACTGTGGACAGAAAGGACATTTTGGTAAAATGTGTTCCCAAAAGAAACAAGGCAGAAAGAAAAATGCCATCTCAACTCTGTCCCAGGTGCAAGAAAGGCTGTCACTGGATCAGTCAATGTAAATCTAAATTTGAGAAGGATGGAAATCCTTTGTTGGAAAACTCCAGGGGAGGCACGGTGAAACCTGATGCCCCACAAAACACCAGGGGTTTTGCAGCAAACACTCCATCTCCAATCTTGCAGCTGCCACAACAGGCAGCGCCAGGCTGGATTTGACAAGTGCCAACATTGAATTAGATTACTCCACTGTTAAAGCCATAGCTGCCAATGTTTGGGGACCTTTACCAAAGGGATTTATGGGTCTTTTGTTAGGACACTCAAGTACATCTTTCCAAGGAATAAAAGTTCATCCAGGAGTAATAGATTCAGATTGTACAGGAGAAATAAAAATGTTTGCATCTGCCTTAAATGGCAGTTGTAAAATTCCCAAAGGTCAAAAACTAGCATAACTTGTTTTGATTCCATACTGGGTACCAAAAGTAGAAATTAACACAAGGAATACATCTGGATTTGGAAGTTCTGGAAAAGCTCAGATTTATTGGACTCAGGAGATTACTCAGATGTGGTATATGATGACATGGACTCCATGGAGGTACAGAATTGTTTATTTAACAAAGTCACTTAATTATATACTTTAAGCTTACAAGGGTGTTATGACAAATAACCAATGAAAATCCACCACACAAACATTCCTCTATAGGTTACTCAATCACCATTTTCCATAACCATTTCCTTGTTATTGTTTCTAGCTGATATGTGCTTTAAATGTAGCAAGCTATGTTATGCTTAAGCAATCATCGCTCTTACAGACTATGTTTCTTTTTATGACTACATAGCAGTTAAGCACAAGATCTATTCTGCTCCCAGAACTTCTGTTAGAAATAGTCTATGAGGAACAAACATCATTTTTCTCCTTGGCCCGCTTGTGCCAGGACTTTGTGATTAGCCTCACAGCTATACTGTGTTCTTAAGATGGTCGTCAACACTAGAAACAACTTTCACTGAACTTGCAAATACAGAATAGAGTCTTTAGTGGGTTAATAGACACTGGGGCAGATGTTCTGATTATTTCACAATCTCAATGGCTGATTGACTTGCCCTTTTAAAAGACTTTAGCAGCAGTAGCCAGAATAGGAGGTATACAATCTCCTTTTAAATCTAGTTGAGTCTTCCAAGCTATTGCACCGGATAGTGCTGTAGCTGATTTCCAACCATATATACTGCCAGTTTCTGTGAATTGACGGGGGTGAGATTTGCAAACACAGTGGAATTTGTTACTTACCACAGGTGGTACAAATTTATCCTAATGGTCACTGATTTGAAGCCCAGGCTCAAACTCTCGTGTTAACAGAAAAAGCAGTTTGGGTTGATCAGTGGCTGTTAGAAGGGGAAAAATTAGAGCAAGCATGTTTATTGGTTGAAGAGCAACTGAAAGCAGAACATACTGTTCCATCTACTAGTCCCTGGAACACACCCATTTTTGTAATCCCAAAGAAATCAGGGAAATGGTAACCCTTGCAAGATCTGCATGCAATTAATAATGTAATGCAGCCCATGGGGGCTTTACAACCATGTTTGTCTAATCCTACTGTCATTCCAGCTGACTGGGTTGTTTGCATTATTGATTTGAAGGATGGATTTTTACGATTCCTTTGCATCCTGCTGATTGTTATCATTTTGCTTTTTCTGTGCCTTCAGTCAACTCCGCTGCTCCCATGCAAAGATATCAATGGGCTGTTTTGCCACAAGGAATGATGAACAGTCCAGCAGCCTGTCAGCTGGTAGTTTCCACAGCTATCTCACCAACTAGGAGCACATTTCCTGAACTGATAATTTATCATTATATGGATGACATTTTGGTCTGTGCAAAAACAGAACAATACTTAGAAACTACTGTTAATCATTTAACAGAAAATATATATTGCTTTGGACTACAAATTGCCCAGGGAAAAGTACAAAGAATGCCGCCCTGGAAATATTTGGGGTGGGTGCTGACTGAAAGAACAGTAAAGCCTCAGAAGCTGAACCTGGCAAAGAAAATCACAAATCTGAATGATTTACAGAAGCTCTTAGGTACTATTAATTGGGTGCATCCTATGTTGGGTATTACTAATGCCAACCTTGAAACACTCTTTGGCTTATTGTGAGGGGACTAAGACTTGAATTTTCCTCGTCAGCTTACCCCTAAAGCTATTGGTGCTTTGAATATAGTGACTCAAAAAATTGAGACGCTACAGGCAGATAGAGCACATTTATACTTGCTGATACAGTGGATTTACATGTGCCGATTTCTCTGCTCGTTGTTAATATGCAACGAAGGCCATTAGAAGCTCTATGTCAAAATGACAGTAACTGTTTACTTTTGGGAATGTTTTTTTTACCACATACTCAGATAAAGACTGTGACAGAACCATTAGATATGATTGTTGGCTTAATTGCCAAAGGCCATACGAGGGTTCAAAGTTTAACAGGCAGCGTTCCTGCAGAACTGTATTTACCATTAACAGTAACAGACTTTCAGTTCCTTTTTGCTCAGTATGTGTCTTTCCAAATAGTGTTAGCAGACTTTATAGGAAATTTTTTTTATGGTACTCTGAAACATACTTGATAGAAGCTTTCTCAGATTTTGGTTTCAGGAGGGATTTGTAGTTCAAACACAACCCATTCAGGATGCCAAGACCATTTTTGTCGATGGCTCTGGCAAAGTTGCTGTTTGAAAATGATTCTTGGCAATCCTCTGTTATACATGTGGATGGCTCTACACAGCTTTTTGAAATTGCTGCAGACCTACTTGGGCTAAAGTTGGTCCCTGCAGAATCCTTAAATATTGCCTGTGACTCAGAATCTGTTGTTCGGTTGTTATCACACCTTCCATTTAGTGTGTTAAGTCAATAGCCATGCACTTTTTGACATTTTGCTGAAGCTAAAACACTGTTTGGAAACTAGGAATTATTCTGGTTTTATTGGACATATTAGATCACATTCGGACCTGCCTGGTCTTTTGGCTGCAGGTAATGACATAGCAGACTCCTTGACTGTTAAGACTGTGCAGTTTACTTTTGCAGCTGCTTCACATTCCTTTTTTTCATTCTAAAGCCTCTGCTTTAAAGAAACACTTTAACCTGTTTCCTTCCCAAGCAAAGCAAATTGTCAGGTCTTGCCTTGACTGTCAGTCAATGGCTCAATCCTCATTTGCCCCAGATGTAAATCCTAGTGGCTTAAAGGCAAATGAGATTTGGCAAACAGATGTTACACACTTTGATACCTTTGGTGCCTTTAAATATGTTCATGTGCCTGTTGACACATTTTCACATATGATTTCAGCTTCTGCCCATAAAGGAGAGAAGGTTTGTGATGTTATCTGAAATTTAACGCATGCACTTTCTACCTTAGGAGTTCCTTCCCAGTTGAAAATGGACAACGGCCCTGCATATACCTCATTAGCTTTGTTGCAATTTTTATAGCAATGGGGTGTCACACATGTCACTGGTATTCCCCACTCATACAGAACAGGGGATTGTGGAACAAACACTGTTCTGATATCCATGCTACAAAAACAAAAAAAGGGGGAATATGGTCCCTCAAGAACAATTAGACAATGCCATCTATACACTGAATTTTTTTAATTGCACTCAATCTTCCATGAATACTCCTGTCACTGCAGTACAATGACATTTTGGCTCTGACAGCTCACCTGAATTTGCTAAAGTATGGTATCGTGATCCTTTGAGCCCGCAGAAACAGGAATGGCCTGTGGAACTGGTAACCTGGGGGAGGTGCTATGCTTGTATCCTCCTACCTACAGGTCCGTGGTGGATGCCTGCAAAGTTTATCAAGCCATACCATGAGCTGGACAGACAAGTTGAAGAACCCGATGACTCAGACGCAGGAGCTGACCTTGAAGAACCCAAGCAGAATGGGACAGAGGAAGAGAAAAAGGAATGATTTGCAAAACATTACTTGGGAGCAACTGAAAAGTCTACATCAAACTGCAAGTACTGTGATGAGTACTGTAGGCATGGAGCCCTCTCCAAGCAATACTTTTCTGGCTTACTTAGCAATTATCACAGGTAATTCTGCTGTAAATACGTGCAAACCAATGAAGTCTATAACCAGACTGTGTTTAATGACTCAAATACGTGCACTTGCAACGTAGCTAGTATTAGAGGCTGTGATTTTGTGTATAAACCACCTATATTTACTAGTCAGTTGCTAATAAGAAACTACACCTTGTGTCATAGTATAACCCTAACCCCTACTGGTATGGATTTGTCACTTGTAAAGGAGATGATAGAGCATGCAAATTTACAGCAGCTGCTAGAAAATGCTAAGGCAGAATCTAGAAAGATCCTAATAACTGTGTATCATGATGGTGGTGTTAAAAAGCGGGTAATGGAATGAACTAAGAGGATGGGAGAACACCACTGGTGGGAAATTTCCTTTGGCTGGTACCCACTGCCAAAAGCATCTTCAACATGCTGCTGCAGCTGTAGTAGTTATACTGTTAATGCAAATCTGTGTGTACTTTGCCATGGTAGTGACTTGCTACTGGATGAGGCAGGTGGAACTCTGCATTGACAAGGTACAAGGACTGAGGTGGGCCAAATACCTCCTACTGTAGTCAAGGGCAAGAGTGGGTTGCCACCAAGAAGGACCTTTAGCTCTGCTGCTGGCTGCAACCCAGCAGGCAATGAACGGTGGGGACACATGCCATGCCAGACCTTGATGTGAGGGATGGCCTCCTCTGTTACAAGACAGCTATCCAGGAGGGAAGGGCAGGCCAAGCAGCCTGTGGTTGGCACAAATCACAGGATAGTGGAGGTTAGAAGGGACCTCTTGAGATGATCTAGTTCAAATCCCCTGCTCAAGCAGGGTCACCTAAAGCAGGCTGTTCAGGACTGTATCCAGCTAGGCTTTAACTATTTCCATATGTCCTGGGTTCAGCAGTAGCAGTCATTTTTCTCCTTCTTAGTAGCTGGTGCAATGCTATGTTATTGAGTTTCAGCCTGGAAACAGCGCTGATAACAATGATATTTTCAGTTGCTGCTCAGCAATGTCTAGTCCGACCAAGGACTTTCTG
Organism: Forpus xanthops; assembly: GCA_032466535.1. NCBI lineage: Eukaryota > Metazoa > Chordata > Aves > Psittaciformes > Psittacidae > Forpus > Forpus xanthops. The sequence continues at coordinate 1,653 of JASSUY010040771.1, read as the reverse complement.
AGTCTCATGTTCTGACAGAGAGGAGGGGAAGGCAGGAGGAAGCAGAGACAGGACACCTGACACAAACTAACCAAAGAGGTATTCCATACCGCAGCATGTCATGCCCACTATATAAACTGGTGGGAGTCACCCGAAAGGGATAGATCACTGCTGGGTCAGGTTGGGTATCGGTTGGTGGGTGGTGAGCAGTTGTATCCTCTTCCCTTGTTTCCCTTATCATTATTATTATTGGTCATAGCAGCAGTGATTTTTGTTGTACTTCAGTTACTGAACTGTTCTTATCTCAACCCATGGGAGTTACATTCTTTCAATTCTCCTCCCCATCCCTCCGGGAGCTGGGGGGAGGAAGAGGGGGAGTGAGAGGGCGACTGTGTGGCTGACTGAGCTTAAACCACAACACCATAGATGGAGACTTCGCAGCATCTCTGGGCAACCTGCACTAGTGTTTCATCACCCTTGCAGTAAAAAAGCAAAAGTTAGCTTAAGTAACTATTTTAAGTAATAATAATATAATAAGTAACTATTGTATTTGAACCTCCCATCCTCAAATGCTAATGTCAAGAAGCTGCTCTTGTGTGATTTAAGACTCCTTAAACAGAGAAGGGGATAAGGAAAGCCAAGGACTGTCTTTGGAAATAAAGAGAAGGGAACGTCATGCCTGAGCTTGGAAAACCACTCACTGAAGATGGTAGGGGTGTCACCAGCCTCAAAGATTTGGAAAGATAATGAGCAGAAAGAAACATCCTGTAATCACCTTGGACTTAAAGGGGCTGAATCCACATGGACGTTTGCAGCATCTATCTCCAGGCTCCCAAGACTCCCAGTCTGTCTGACCAATGCGTTGGTGAGATCTTGTCTTTGGAGCCTGGACATCACCTCTTTGCTTTGCTTTTCCTCCATGTCATCTGGAGACTTGCTGCCAATTTGCAAAGAATTAAAGCCAAAGTGCTAGCCTCCTTGATCATGCAAAACAAAAAAAGGGGGAGATGTAGGAACTGCAAGAGGTCCTGTTCCTGCTGAGTGGATGATTAAAGAAGAATTGCTGATAATGCACCTGAGTCTTGAGCAAGCCAAGGAGAGTTTGTGTGCATGGGTGCAAGGTCAGGCTGGAAAACCGCCTGGGGAGTGATAGTTTATAGAATGGAATTTATAGTGACTGAAAAGTCACTGTGGATGATGTGATTTCTGTTTGGCTTCATAGCTCAGGCCCGTATCTGTATGCTATATATTACCGTGCTGTAGCAAATAATGTGGAACTGGTGTGCAAACACGAGGTGTGTGCCTGTGTGAGTGTGTTTATCTTTGCAGATGCTGCAAGTAAAGAGAATCATACCTCCTTTCAGACACTGTGACCCCCAAGATGTGCAACATCTCCAGTCGGGGCACAGCCCATGGTGCAGGTCCTACATGAAGAGGTTTCCCAGCTTTCTGGTCTTAGAGCTCTTGTAGGATCTTCTGAGAAGAAAATAATTCTGGTCATTGTTCCTACTGCCAAAGGATGTTCACCTGAGAACAGGCGGCTTCATTTTCAGATAAAGACAACATGCAGGTAGTGCAATTGGCAGTGCCAGGAAGGAGCTCCTACAGGTTTCTTAACTACAATTAGTTGACCATGTGTCATGGGTTCAGCAGCAGCAGTCATTTTTCTTTAAG
>JASSUY010040769.1:0-24346 GCA_032466535.1 Forpus xanthops | reverse complement strand
TTTATGTTGAGGACACTAGAACTGCACACAATACTCCAAATGAGGTCTCAGGAGAGCAGAGTAGAGGGGCAGGATCAACTCCCTCGACCTGCTGATCACGCTCCTTTTGATGCAGCCCAGGATATGATTGTCTTTCTGGGCTGCAAGTCCACATTGATGCTGGCTCATGTTCATTTTCTCATCTACCAACACCCCCAAGTCCTTCTCCTCAGGGCTTCTCTGAATCTCTTCTCTAAATGCAAGATGTGAGTTTCATGTGATTTTTTTAAAACATGACTATATGGATAAAATGGCATTTATATGCTGAATATCATTATTTCAGCAACCATATTGGGGAAGCTACTAATCTGGAAAGATTATTACACAGTTAAACTATGCAAATAAATTTGTATGATTCAGATTTAACAAATTTAGATTACACTGCCTCCAGCTGATGACCTGATAAGACTTCTGGCATCAGGCAGCTATCAAACAACTTGCAATTATGTATACATGAAAGGCAATGAAAGAAAGTCAAGTTCTGTAATCTACTTCTGTCTTCAGATGGATTCGTTATTTTTCATAGAGGAAAAGAAAAGTTTCTGAGACTTATTTCACCCAAAGTTATTAGTTTTTTTTTTATTTATTGTTGCATTTTACATCTTCTTCTATTCAGCCATGAACAGCTGACAAATCACAAAATAAAGGATAATTATTTAAAATTTTGTTTTAAATTCTACTTGCTTTATTAAAAAAACCCCTTATCTTAAACATCTATTATCCAGCTAATTTATCACTGATTATTTACATCTGATTCATGAAGGAGAATGTCCAGCTTTATAAATATTTAAATCAAAGTAATAATTGGAAGAAATGTAGCAGATACATTTCATCTTCTTAATGCACAATGTTTCTCTTTTATTCTGGATCATAATGTCTCAGTAGACAACCAAACAGACACGATGTCTTTCTTCAGAATCTATAAAAATTGAACTTTCTCTGCTCCTATGTACTGTGCATATCAAATTTCCAATTTTGCATACTTGCTTTAAAAATGTGATTTGCAATATTTCTGAGTAGCATTGCAGAGATGGATATTTTGTATCTACCGATGTTTTGATTGGAAATTATTCTAAATATCTAAGCAAAGTAAATCAGTTTAAGTCTTATGGACACAGGCCACAGGATCTGTTCTGGGTTACAATGAAGTATTTGGATATTGTCACTTTTCTTCTAATGGCTAAAACTTTTCTCCTCAGTGCCAGCACAAATGCAGTGTATCATTAATACACTTTCCTTGAGTGGTTGTTGTCTAGATCCTAGACTAATGCTGTATTTTGATTTAATGACTCATTTTTTACCCTTATATTTAACCACATATGTTATTTATTAAGAGTGATCAGCTTAGAAAGCTATTGCAACTGCCATGTTAAATTGAACAAGATGGGTTTTTTGGTTATTTTTCTCCAGGTGGATTCTCTATTCCTATCATTATTCCAGTGGTCCTTCCATTTTTCAGTTTTAATTTCTTAAACTATATAGGAGGGATAAAACTGCAAGGTAGCAGGACATTTGCTGAAATATTATTCTAAGTTTTAAAGTTTTTGTTTGGTCGGTAACCTCTTGTTATTTAAAGAAATAAGGTGATGAATGCAAAATGACAGTCTTTCTGTATACTTCTATATTGTACTTCAATGTGACTGATTTCAATTTCTCCTTCATCACATTCTTATGGAAATGCTGCTGTTTACCTTAGTTGTCTTTTCTAAAGTGATCTACAGTATGCTCCATACAGAAAAAAAATTATCTTTTCCTTGGTAAATAAATATAGAAATAATTTTTTTATATATTTTTTGAGTGTTGCATTCTTACCAAATGATAGCAAAGTAAGGTACAGAGTTGTTAGACGTTGTTTAGTCTATCCTCTGCCTAGCTCATTCTGGTAGATGTTGATTTAACCTTCTTTTAAAGATCTAAAATGAGATTACCAAAGCCTCCCTGGGCTTTTCCTTGCAGCATTTTCAGTCTTGCATTAGAGAAAATTTACTTGTTCATGTGGTGGGTTAGCCTTGCATAACAATAAAATGCTCACCCAGCTGCTCACTCAGCAGGATGGAGAAAGAAAATAAGATGAGAAAGGTCAGGGGCTAGGATAAAACAGAGAGATCACTTACCAATTACTGTTGCAGGCAAAACAGACCACTCTGGCAAAATAAATTTATTTTATTGACAATTAAAATGGATTTGGTAGTGAGAAACAAAAAGACAAAAATTATGATAACATCTTTCCTTGCCCTTGTCAAAGGCTCAACTTCACTTCTTCACTACAGAATACTATACAGCCCCCACCCTGCTGAGCAGTGGAGGGGGATGGAGGGTTATGGTTGGTACTTGATGGCTTCTCTCCGCCACATCATCCTCCTCACACTTTTTCCTGCTCAGGCATGGGATTCCACAAGCTACAGTTCCTTCAGGAGACAACCACCTGCTCCAGCGTGGGCTCTACCCAAGGGGCAGCAGAATCTCTGCTCTGGTGCCTGCAGAAATTCCGTCACCTCCTCCTCTTTGTTGTTCTCCCCTCCTCTGCCTGTAGGGTATCTTTTACCCTTTCCTAAACACCTTTTCCCCATGATACCACCTCTGCTTTGGGGCTCACTCATGCCCTGCAGTGGGTTGGCCATACACAGCTGGAACTTTCTCATAGAGGTGGCCTTGCAGCTCCCTGTTAGCAAAGCCTAGACACTTACAACCAAAACAGCTTCTTTTTTCAATTTCAAATTGAAATCTTTGTAATGGAGATTCTGAGCCCATTAGTTCTGGCTCTGCTCTCTGCAAAAAAGATCGATAAGTTATTCCTCTCATCCCCAGACTTGTATCTTAGACTTAAAAAATGCACTCACTTTCTTTTACCTTGAAATCATTGTTCCAAAGTCACAGTGATTTCTAGATTCTTTAGTTAATCTATGTTTGTCTCAAAGTACAGCACATCAGAGTCCACCAGGGGCCTAAACACTAATTTTTTTGGACTACAGCAAAACTGCTCTGAGGAAAACAAATTTCCTTAGCTTCTATCCATGCAATTATTTCTATATAATTAATATGCTTGGCTGACTGTCATACTTGAGGCTCCAGAAAGGGAAGAAGGTATTGGGCCTGACATGTGTCTATGCTCTCGAAACTTCAGAATTACCTCTGCAAGTCAGCATGTTAAGAGGCTGAATGATACTTGATTTCACCGTAGCAAGCCTAAATCAAATCTACTGTTTGAAACCTAACATTCTTGGAGATGTTTATAGTTTCTGAGTCTGAATAGGGGCTATGAAACAAGTAAATTTTGGTATTAGTGTGAAGGAAAGGTTTTCTAAAGAAAAGGACATATTTAGAAATAAATGACTCAACAATTTAAGATAATAACAAAATAAATACCTTCAATATTTTGTAAGAAATAATAGTGATAGAAAAAGTAACAGCATGTTGAAATAGTTCTTCAAAAATGTGTATAACATCACCAAACTCAATAAAGAAATGTATTTGATTAACCAACAAAAGAAAACATTGTGATACATACCCTGTTACTCACTGAAGACATTTGTCTTGTGTTGCCTAAACAGACTGTCACCATGTTCTCATCCATCTTGGTTACTCAAAGGATACAACAGAACTATTGATTTGTATTCATTCTTATACAAATCATGAAGAGATTTCAGGACTGATAGACAGTTCTCTTGTACTCCTGTGCATAATAATTGCTAAGGAAGATAAAATTATTTATCAGGCAGCCGCAGTATATTTTAATGTCTTACATTCACCATGCATTCAAATAAGAAAATATCAAGTTATGGTGTATTGATTCTTTAATATGATTATTCCATTTAGTACACATGTATGATTAGTGTTCGCAGTACCTCATTCAAAAGCAACATGCATGAAGAAACTTTTAACACTATTATTCACGTCATTCCTAATTTAGCTCAACTGACTGAGATTTTTTACACTGTACTTGAAGTTACTAAAACCAATTTATTTGTCTCTAAGCACAGTTTTAAGGAAATTGGAGAACAGTAGAGTCAGGCAATGCATTTGACTCCTTGTTTTAACTTTGTAAATTTAAAAATAACTTTTTTGATAATTAAATACATCTGTGTTTTTCCTGTCATGCAGTGCAAGTACGTATTTAAACCACGCTAAATTGACCAATTTACAAATTCTAAGATTCAACAGCCTGAATTGGTAGAGGCAGTATTAAATCTTTAAATTTTAGACTCAGTGATCTGGTGTGTTCAGCAGATAGGTTTTTTTTGCAAATTAAAACGTCACAGAAAATAATTCATGCTGATTAGCAATACCCTTCATTTCATGCCCTACAGCAAAGAAGAGTCATATTTTGGGAAATTTTAACAGCACTTTAATAACTACACAGCAGTTTCAAAGACACTCTACCTCTTCTGCCTCACATAGGCAAGAAAGCATTACATACAGTGCTGCTTGAATATAACAGAAATTCTAAAGTTGCCCAGTTTTAACTTCATTAACACTTGAAAATACTAAAAGTCTCATGCATTACATTTATAGGAAGGGAATAAGGCTCATAATTTAGAGTGAAGGAGACAAATATGTATCTTAGACTATATAGATACATCCCTACCAGGCCATTCTTTGGCACTGAGAGCAGCTGACATTGAACAGCCCGTGAACATGCTACTAAACATGTATGTTCCCGGCATTCACCTCATGCTAACTAGCAGTAACAACTAGCCTCCAGTCCTCACAGTCAACTGATCCCAGCCTGGCTGGGCAAGGGTTTGGTTCTCTGCTCCAAATCATTTGCAAAGTTTAACAGGCCAAGCAACTGCCTGGCAGCGTAGTATGCCAGTAACCTATGCATTTCCAGACACAATGTTTGCCTTGTCATAAAATAGTGATGACACTAACAGGCTTTTTAAGCAGACAGAGATGATATTCAGGGTACGTAAGCAGTGACTCAGAACATTTATACCCATCAGTCTCTGCCAAGTCAAACAAATGAGAGTGTTTTCACTGCTCTTTCAGATCAATATGTATTTTGTTTCTGGAAAATGTTGGCCTACATCTCAGCAGAAGTTATCTGTGAGGTATGTGCAATCCAGCAAGGAATTTTCAGGAATAAATCCTATAGCTTTGAATTGCTGCTTCTGCTGTACTCTGGGGTGCCCATGGGCAACACTAGCCCTGTCTCTTCTGGCTTCCCCCACCCCACCAGTCCTACCCTAACTCCTGCCCACATCAAAACTCCCCATGTCAGCTGCTTGGGGCCATCAGCCCCTACACCAGTGATACTGTAGTAGGACCAGTCTCCAGCTAACCATGACCCTGCTCTCCATCTCCCCAGGGAGGGGGCTGCCCCAATGCCCCTGGCTGCCCTGCTCCTGGCTAGGGCACTGGTATGGGCCTTGCTGCCAGGCTATGCACTGACGGATCCTTCATGGGGCACCCCTGGTGCCATCAGCACCTGGCCAGGGAAGCCCGCAATCTCTGCTGTGCCTATATGTGTAAGATTCACAGCAGGAGCACACTAATCCTATCTTCCTACGGCATTTCAGAACATCCAATATATTACATCCCCTTCCAAACTCCCCTTCCCTGTCTTGAAGATGTAGGATCTAAAAGTACATGAACTGAACAGTTCACTTTCCACATACAGAAAAAACATTTATAATAACAAAGAGCAAAAAATATTCAGACATCAGATGAGGCATTATTGAAGAGGGGAAGCTTTCCTTATAAAACCTAAGCAAAAAAGGGGGATGTGTGCATATATTAATATATACATTTATATATATGCACACACACTGCATTTATATGTACATATAAGTACAGGTGTGCATCTCCTGCAGCATAATTATTGACTTGCAGCACTGACGGCTTTTAAAGAAAAAAGAACTTTTTTAAACAGCAATTAAGTGAAGACTAATAAGAATCCAGTATACTCAATACCAGCTACAGCTGTTAACAACTAGGGACAGTATTATGTTAGAACTTCTATTTCAAGCTGAAATAATAATAATGTTTTCCTAAAGAGAAAAGTGCATAACATTAAAATGGAACTATCCGGTCTGTTCCTCACAGGCTACAACTCTCAGAGATTTTCAATATCCTCAGTGTGCATTACTCATCACAGCCAATAAGAGCTGTGCTGGTTTACTGCTTTGTAAGGGATTCTCAGCAATTTGACTTTTAGGTGAGAGAGTGCTTGAATATTTTGGCTGAGGTTTTCATCAAAAAAATGACTTATCATAACACAGAATGAGAAGGAAAAGGTTCATTAATAAATGCATTGATGAGTAATATGCTGCAATACTATTTTTATACTTAACAATGAAAATCAAGCCAAAGCACATTTTGCAAATATTTTGCAATATATAACATTCAGATTTATATGAGGTTTCTTTCATGTATGCAAATGTGTTTAGTGTTGTTGCAGTTCTGCATGTCGAATATACATGAGCGTCAGCAGAGACTTCTTTGCACGTATTATTAGAAAAATCAATACTATGTGTTTTTAAGTCCTCAAATATACATTTCCTGATTTGACACTTTAGGTTCCATATAACTAAATACATTTCATAGTTACAGGATACAATTCAGTTAGAGATGCTTTTTTTTTCACAAGTACAGTTTTCAGTGACTCGGCACCTCCATATAGGCTTTTTGTTTGATAATGTTTCCCAGACATGTTAACAAGATATGCCTGACTGTTTAACAGTTAATACCCCATATTTGTCCCTGTCTTAGTACATACATACTTGTGACAAGAAGCTGAACTATTCCAGCTTCTTGCCATTCCAACATTCACATTTGAAATTACAATGTGAATGAGCATGCACCACCTTGATACTGAAGCGAATTTGGTCTTCTCTTCATCCCAGTTTTCCCTAATGCTTAAAATGAGTTCAAGCTGTTTTCCCCAAGGGTAGTTTTAACATGATCTTTTTTAGACACTGTTCTTCCTGTCACACCCTCAGCCTAGTGACCCCTTTCATTCTAACAAAGCTCTATGCATTCTTTTGCATGTAAGACAGTATTAATTTACTCTACAATTCAAATATTTCAGAATAGAAGATGGAAGACATAAGCCATATTAAATATTACAGACAATTGTAACATGCATAGTATGCACGTGCATCACTTAATTTGTTATTTGAATAGAAAAAAAAATCCTGCCTTCATTATCTTCTAATTTAATCCATCATACTACTTTCTAATTTGTATTTTTTAATTTCATTCTCTTTCTAATGAAGTGGCTTTAATCATAGTGCAGCACAGCATCATATCTTCCGAATATATCTTATGCTCAATTTCAGATTTGCCTATCGGTTGGTATAAACTTGAATCAGCTTGAATGACGAAAATTTGTGCCAGCTGTTTTCCTCTATTGTTTGTATGCATTACATGGATCAACAGTGTAACTTAGAGACAAAAAAAAATAATGTTAATAACAGCCCATTAAAGATAAAATGAAGACAGGAATTCATACTATTAATAAAACTGGCGGATTCCCTACCATTAGATATTCTAAAGTAAAAGTGGCTAATTTTCTGAAATTCATGCTGTAGGTATCAACAATTTTTGTATTCTCTAAAGGAATAGATGAGTCAAAAATACTAAACTTTTTTGCTTTAGGAATAGGACCATTTCTTTATATGTTCCATCTGGTCTTCAAAACAGTCAATGGAAACTGGTTCATAAAAACTGCTTCTATGTTGACAACTTTTTTAAAAAAGGAAATCAATGATATTTCAGTGTGCAGTAGCCATTTTACACAGTTTCTCTTTACAAAAATAGGGAAGGTAAATAGTGGAAATTACTTAGATGTCTGAAATCTATACATTCTGAAATACAAATCAGTGAAATACTACAATACCAACTCTACTAATTTGTCCGCTGCTCCACAAATAGACTTCAATTTGCAAAAGGTCAGCATGAAGTAAACCTCTGTACTTTGTAATTAAAAATTATGTGGGGGACAAGCTAAATTACAGTAATTGATTCAGGTCACAACATATTTGAAGCAAATGTAACAAATACAAACTGTTAGAATATTTGAAAGCTCCCAAATGTTGACCTCAATGGAACTGGATCAATAGCAGTCAAGGAGAGGCCACTGTTCTGCTCCCCGCTGGGCCAGATGTTCCATTTCCTGCCAAGCCTGCTACTGCTAATCACTACTTGGTTTGGCCTTATTATAGCTAGCTCAATGAAACACTGTAGAGAATAATAATGACAATACAAAAAATGTAAGAAGCATTCCTATGTCCTTTCTGTGACAAATGTGTTTTATTCATATATATTTTACAAACTTTTGAATTAATAAATGATTACATAGGATTTCAGCACCACAATACAGATAAGAATTAGTAACTGATGGGTTAACTCTGACTGGACACCAGGTGCCCACTAAAAACACTGTACGGCTGCCCTCCTCAGCTGGACAGGGAAGAGAAAGCAACAAAAGGCTTGTGGTTTGAGATAAGGATAGGAAAAGATCACTCAACAATTACCATCATGGGCAAACCAGACTCAACTTGAGGAAGTTAGCTGAATTTATTACAAATCAAATCAGAGAAATGAGACTCAAATGAGATATAAAACTGATTTTTAATACCCCCTTCCCCCAATCCTCTTTTCTTCCTGAGGTCAGCTTTACTCATAAATGTTCTGCCTCCTCCCCATCACAGGAGGATGAGGAATGGGGGTTGTGGTCAGTTCATTACACATTGTCTCTGCTACTTCTTTCTCCTCAGCAAAGACTCCTCACATCCTTCCTCTGCTTCAGCATGAGGTGTCTCCCATGGGACTTCTTCCCACAGACTGCAGTTCTTCATGAACTGCTCCAATGTGGATTCCTTCCATGGGGTCACAAGTCTTGCAGCAAGCCTTCTCCAGTGCAGGTTTCCCATGGGGTCACAGACTCTTTTAGGCATCCTCCTGCTCTGGTGTGGGGTCTTCCATGGGCTGCAGGTGGAGATGCTTCACCATGGACCTCCATGGGCCGCAGGGGCACAACTGCCTCACCGTGGGCTGCACAAAGGCCTGCAGGGGAATCTCTACTGTGGCACGTGAAGCATCTCCTGCTATCTGTGCACTGATCTGGGTGTCCGAAGAGCTGTTTTTCTTACATTTTTTCATGTCTTTCACTGGGTTGCAATTGCTGTTGTCCAAGTTTTTTTCCCCTTCTTACCTATGTTACCCCAGAGGCACTACTACCATTGTTGATGGGCTCAGCCTTGGCCAGTGGCAGGTCTGTCTTGGAGCTGGCTGGCATTGGCTCTATCAGATGTGGGGAAAGCTTCTTGTAGCTTCTCACAGAAACTGTAGCCCTAATTCTACCAAACCTGGACACACAAAACAAATGCATTAACCATGATGGATTTTATCATCGGCAACTGTAATAACTCCCCCCTCTTTCCTATGCAACATCAATTCAGATTTCACACTTGTCACTGACTCAGCTGCTACTAATGAAGATGCAAGAATAGCTGCGCTGACAAGTAGGGATAAAAGATTGGCATTTGACATAAATCATTCCCTAGAAAAGGGTTTTGGAAAAGTAAGTATCTTTTTTGTAAAAAGTGGCACAAACAGAAATGGTATTCTCTTAGACATAATACAAAATCATAAGCGCATATTGAATTACAGCTTGGGAAAATTCAGTTGAATATGAAATGCTTTATGAAAACCAAGTTGGGAAAGATCTGTGATCATTCATGCAAGTTGTCAAACATAATGAGTTGTAATTAATGCTTTTCTTCTGATTATATTTGTTTATGCCTGCATCATGTCCATCCTAATCTTCAGGGGTGAAGAGGTCACAAGTAGGAGATTCTAGATATGCCTTCCAGATCTCTATAATCATCCCTGTACCTCTTTTCTTAAAACTAATTTTGCCCCAGGAAGCAAAGGGTTGAGATTTTGCTCTCAATACTTCTCACTGCAGTGAATGTTAATGTGGTTGCAGGAGGAGGAGGGTTCCATGCTTAGATCCTCTGTGGCTTTGGTATGCTGCCAGTCCAAAAGCAATAATGGAAACCCCAACAGGAAAACAGCAATTTTCTGTAGTTTATTGTCCAGTCAAATCTGAAGATAATTTCCTGTCATCAGCTATGGGTATTTTCCTGGCATCAGAATTTTTCCCCTGTCAGAGTTCCTACAAATGATGTAAGTAGGCATCTCACTCCCAAAAAGGCTTCACTAATGTTTCTTAATGGAAAGTGTTTCTTAGTTAATCAAAACAAAAGATTACTATCCATATAATAAAAATGAGATCTTACTATTGGTTGTATAATATTAGGTCATCTTGGAACTCTAAGACTAAGCAGTTTTAATTTCTTTCTGTTCCCTTTAAGATAGAAATGTACGAAGAGTTTGTGGTATTATATATACAATGTGCCACATAATCACATATAAGAGCAATAAGAAATCTTTCTGCTATTTATCAAAACCCCTGAAAATAAATTAGTTAAAATACAGAAATACACTGATGTTTTATAAAGAAGTTTTTGGTACATTAGCTGCTAAGTCAGAATTTGTAAATGGTTTTATACATTTTGTGTTTTAACTGTTAAAAGCCCACTACTTACTAGCTACAACTGGTGCAAGTAAGCTGTAAATTTTGATAATATCTGGACTAGAAAAAAAGTAGCATGTCCCAAATCCTACAATTAATAATGAGACACGGCACAGAGACAGCAGTCAGGAGGCTGTTCATTCATTGTGCTTCTGTGCATAAATTTCTCAAATTGGGAAAACTGAAGGCTTGGCATTGTAAAAGAAGACCTGGTGTTGAAAATTAAGAATTCACAAAAAAGAAGTGGTCTTAGAAAGAAGAAGGGTTACAGGAAAGAAGAAGGTGAAGAAGCGCGAGCAGCAGCCCAACACAAACCCGCCCAACACAACTTTCTGCCTGAGCTTCTTAGACCAACAATGATCTAATGCTGGGATGGAGAGTGGAGACCTAGTAAACAAAGGAAGTTAGTGAATAGGTGCATGAGATAGCCAGGTAGGGCAAAACCTGCAATTCTGTAATTTCTCAAGTGAACCACAGTATCCAGAAAAAATATGGGCTGTTTTTTACTCTGTGTAACAACATTTTTAAGGATTAGTCTGGCTTCAGAATTTAACATTAGAACAATGTTATTAAAGGTTGAAGAAAAGAAATAAAATTAAAGAATAATACAACAAATGTCTCTACTTTTAAAATAAAAAGCTTGATATAGGGTTTGGGATCATCGATGTAAAGGACAGTATTGTGCTTGGCAAAAGTCCAAGTATAAAAGACCTAAGTGGGTATAGGATCAGTATCACTGGAATTTTTTAAGTGAAATCTCTCTAAAACTCTAAAGGAACAGTAAACCAGAGAGATAAAAGGGCTGTGAATTTCAAGAGCAGGACCATGGAATAATTCTTCCTTGAGCTACTATATCTATTAGCGCTACTTTTTTGTGTCTTAAATTGAAACCTCTATTTGTTCAACTTGTGGAGGTATAAGAGGAAGGTGTGCTGAAGTTCCCAGGTTCAGATCTACTTAGAACAAGCATGTTAGTAAAGTATCCTTAAACTGAATCATCAGTGGTCAATCTCAGTTCTTCCTAAAGTTATCTGAACTGTAGCTTACAGTGGCCTGGAAAGATCTTTCTGACAATATGAATCATAGGTGAACTAGAAGAAGTTCCACTGGATTTAGACACAGAGATTGGTATCCATCCAACTTTAGGTAATATCTGAAAATCTGTTGCCTACATCTATTATAATAAGCTGAACCTCACTTTGCAGTCAATGAAGATAAATTAATGAGACAAATTAACTTTTAGACGTGTTTATTTCTCTAACAGATATTAACTACAAAATCACATATCATTAACTATTTTAAAGTCAGGTAGCAGTCTCTGAGTTCTATAGTTTCTGTTGAAATGAAACCCAGAATTTTAAAAGACAATCTGCTTCTCCATAAGCTGTTTTCTATTTTCTATATTGTCTAATCTGTATTTTAACAGCAGAGTCTTCAGGTCTCAGTAATACTCTTACATTTCTCATACAGTCAGTGTGTAAGGACTTTATAAGTGGAATCAAGTCAGCTAATATAGTGGTTGGAAACCAAACCAATACTCGAGACTGGCTCCTGCTCCTAAGCAGCCACAGGGCTTGTGCAGTTCCAGGCACTTTCCTGAATTGTGGCACTATCAAAAAATCCTGGAAGCCAAGGGTTTACTTTGTGAAGCTATCTTCTACTCATTACTAATTAGTGTTTTATTTGATAGCCCTTTCATAGCTGGATGCAGCTGAATGAAAATAAACTGCAAGGGAGCATATTCTTGTTTATCATTAATTTTTACTTAGTTTTGCAGACACTTGTGAGACACTGCAGTAATCTCAATTTGTCATATATTGTAAATTGATTCAGTAAGTTTATTCATTTGAGAAGTCTTCTTTTGTTACTTCTCACAAGTCTAACCAAACAAATACATTTTATGATTAGATGGATCATGCAATATTGCTCAAACTAATCTGGTGAATTTCTACTGTATTACAATATTCGTTATCACTAAAGCTTACTATTAAATTTTCCAACACTCTGAGGACATTTTCCATGTTGTAGAGAAGCAGGGCTTTGAGGTGACTTTTTTAGCTTTTGAAAATCAGGTCAGTCCTCCTTGCCACATTTGCATGAAACAATAATGACTGAAGTTTACAAAATAACCAGAAATATACAACTTTTTTCACTTTTGCTTTAATGCCTACACTCACAAACCGTAACTTGACTATGGCATATGTGACTGCTTCACAGTTCCTGGGTCCAGTTGTCTGCCCCTGATGCTGCCTGCATCTGTATCAGGTCAAAACCAGGTTATGCATGCACCTACTGAATTATGCTTTCCAGACTCAAGAGAACAAGCTGTATAAACCACACGGAAATGTAAGTACAAACCACTGCAAAGTTGTGTACTGCAAGAAGCAAATTCTGATTGTTTTAAAGATGTGTCCTTTTAGCCAGCAGTAGGGTTATTTTTAATTGTGAGAAATTCAGAGCAGCCTTTGCTTCTCTCCTACAACTCAAACTGGAAACATTTTTTGTTCTTACCAGATATTTGAAAAACCTCTTCTTAGCAGCTGAAAGAGTTGATGTTTAGACAGTATCCCTTGCAGACAGTTTAGCTACTGTCTCGGTTTTGAATTCAGGCACTTAGAAATTCCTCTTTACCTACTGATTAAATAAAATTTGCTTTTACCTATAAAATAATCTCCTTATGATGTTTTTGTGACTGAAGTATGTTTTTTTCTCTTAGGCTGTAATTCACCTCCTCCAATATAATATTGTTCAGGAAAAGCTGGCTTTTGCCTTGACAAGAATCTTAGGACATATTAATGCTAGCTCTCTGACAGGATCTAACAATAACACTTCTGAGTGAAGCAGTTCCACTTCACAGGGTAGACTCTTATCTTGAATGTGAGATCAGCCATGACTCCAGAATTTCAATTAGGAAATTGACTGTCACAGACCTGTGTGAGGGGCTAGCCTTGCTGTGTGGGATGGAAATCTTCTGTTCAAAGACCCTGTGCTTTTGCAGAAATGGGTCATTCTTCTCAACTGCACTGCAGCGCCGGCAGCTCAGTCAGCCATCAGATTGCTGTGGTAGTAGGTTTGCGGTGCCACTCTTGAAGTATTTTCTACATAGATACCTACATTAGGAGCATTCTTGAAACCACAGCTTGCTTTCAGAAAATGGGGACTCTCAAATCATATTGAGGTCACTCACAACACATATGTACTTAGCTTCCCCCCCTTAAATAGAAGCAAGTCTGCCAAGTAATAAGGATAGCTCTCACTGCTACAGCAAGCATTGGCAGGTGGAAAGGTCTTACAAAATTATTTGAATACAAATGCAGTAAATAGCATATGAATAATTTGGGCCTGAGGCACCCAGGGGAAGAATAAAGAAAATATATTTAGAAGGACAGACTCAGGGCAGTCTTTCCCAGGCTTCAAAGCCACTGAATATCTGTCAGTGACAGCTTTAGGCATACAAGGAACATGAGGGACCCTGCTTATGCTTATGTCTTGGTACCATATACGCTGTTGCTAGGCGACCCATTGAAAAAAATTAGAATAACAAAACCTAAGGTAAAGCTTAACCAAGAAAAATACACATATTTTTAAAATACGTTGTGCACAGCTTAGACTGGAATGCCCATGGAATACCTGGTCTAGTGTCCGAGAGGTATAATTTTATAGCCTACACTATCGGTTTGTTGCTTGGGGTTTTTTTTTTGGCATCTTTTTACACTACAAGCCTGTGTTTATCTGTTTTGACTCGTGAGGTACCAGATAATTCCTTTTATTTTTAATTGAATTGGTTTTATCTGACGCTGTAACAAATTATTTTGGCATAAGCACAGTTATTGCATTCCTTTTTTTTAGCTGGGCATCAATATCATATAGTAATTTAGTAAACTAATCGTATCTGAATAAGTCAAAAGAATAGTAAAATCAGGTAGCACAGTTCTTAAATTAAAACAATTTCTTCTTAAGCCTAAAGAAAAGCAAAGAACTGTAGGCAAGTGAAATGACAAGCATTCAAAGGAAAGTCCACAAAATCAAGATGACGCGTATTGTTTGCTGGGCTGTTATTTATTTTCCTTTTCCCTAGTTTGCATATAGGGATTTTGGGTCAAGTCTATTTTCTCTTCCCCCTGCCCTGGTATTGCTTATTCCTTCTAAAGCTGGAGTTCGAGTCCCTGAGCAGCCTTTAGCAGGTGCAGGCACGTAGTAGAAGAACACCGGTATACCTCAAGGTTTCATATGGAGCTGTAGCAAACAAATCACAGGAGTTACAGCTCTTCTGTCACCCCCAAATGTATGTCTCTAATTCTCTTTCATTTACATGCAGTGACCTTTTAGGACTTTTTTAAAATGAGTCCGATAACAGCACACTGAAAATTTAACATCTACCAAGTTACTGACGTAAACCACCAACTTTGCGCATCATCTAGTTTGATCAACCTCAATTTCTGCAATACTGAGAAGACCTCATAGAAGAGTGGAAAAATTACAAAGAACTTTGATGAACAAATGAGGTCAGAGTTAGGTAACTGATAGTTACAATAGCTACTCATCATTTCCTTTTGTGTCAAACAAGAAAAAAGTTCTTGTGAAAGGTCAGAAGGAAAACACGTAAAATCAATTTACAGGAACAGGGAACTTCATGATGTTAAGGAGGTTTGAAAAAATCCAGTGGTTCCCAAGTCAGAAATTTCTTTAAAATTGCCCAAGAAATGTAGCAACAATTTGATGAATATAGCACAGAACTGTCTCTTGAGTAAGAAAGAAATGTTATTTCTTTTCAGTTCTAAGTATTATTTCTGGGAAAAAAAAAAAAAGGCACCAAAAAACCAAAACTCAAACCATTATTTAAACAATTGGAAGCCTCTTTCTTAAGTAATTAAAATCTTATTTATAAAATTATAATGTGGTTTCTAATCAGAACATAGCCTACAGTCCCAAATAAGAAATTAAAATAACTTATCCTATTACTATCAAAGGATTTTCTCTCTATCTAATCAGATGCAGCCATCTGATTAATGTCCAAAGCCATGCGCCTTGGAGGAGCAGTAAGCAAGCTGAGGCAGAAATTCTATAGTTGTCATCTGGTCATTCTTGAAGTTGCTTACTTCCAACCTTACAAAATATTCATCTGAAATATAAATTGAATGGCATATAATGGAAATGGGAAAAGGATGGATGGAATGGAAATAGTTCTAAATTTTTCAGAAAACAAATAAAATGACCAATCTGACACAGTGCAATGCACAAATGTTTTGTTTTGGAGATGATTTAAGTTCCCAACAGAAAGTGCCTAAGTCTGGCCTCAGGAAATAAATAGATAAATAATCAAAAAGAAGTGTATTTCTTTTTCTATGGCAGAGAATACTCCTCTTCCTTCAGTTCTAAAGACCAGCACAAAACTAGACCTTTATCGAGAATCAGTGGAAGGCAGTGCTGGTGGACAGCATGCTAGGAGTTCCAGCAAACAAGTACATCTGCTGCAAAGTCCTTGCACAAAAAAAAAAACCAAAACAACCAAAACCAAACAAAAAACACCCTATCAATAGTTTGAGATTTTAAAAACTACATGCATTTATGACAATCTGTTTATTTTTCTCTTTTTAGTGGACTATCAGAAACATTATGGAAATAAGAAATGACTCAGTGTTGTAAATACTGTAGTCATTTCAGGCAGTCTATTCTGGGAAGTGATTCCAAAGATCCTCAATAGCTGTCCATTCTGAATTTGAAATTTTAATGTTTTGTTCTATTGTCATGAGCAAGTTTTAAAATAAGGTACATGAGGATGAAAAATAAAATCGCAAATAAAGGAACAGAGAAAAGTAGTTTTGCAAAAGTACTTACAAAAATCATTGTGAAATAATTAGATAAACCAGTATGATACTGATCAAACTGGAGCAGTGTTTAAACGTAGGCAACAATGGTATAATCTGCCCCTAAATTTCATCTTATTAAAAAAAAAAAAAAAAAAAGAAAAAATCACAGAGTTCCTACAGCTTTGGAATGACTTATTTTGAAAATTAAATAATTGCAAGATGAGACTGCACTTAATGCTCTATTCAGAAAACATATGACTCATCATCCATTTGCTCCATGGGTGAACTGAGCTTTGCAACAGTTGAGACTAATACAGTAAATCCATTTGAACAGGCACAAATGGGAAATAAACTCCATCATTATGAACAGATTTAACATTTGCTGAGCTTTTAACATTTTCATTCTTATTACTTTATAACTGGTACTGGTCAGACACTGAAAACATTTCCCTCCCCCATCCCCAACTTGATCAATGTTTGCCTGCTTTTTTAATTTCCTCTGAGTTTCCTGACCTTCTTCATTTATTCTGCACATCTCTAAGAGACCTATTACAACTAAATACTGACAATTTCTCCAAACGTACACTGTTGGGAGTATTAAAGCCTTTGCTAATGTTAAGAAGCAAGGAAGAGAAAAAAGCTTGCTAAAAGTTTTGAAACTACTCATGATCTGAAGTTTTTAAAATTCGGGTTCATACTGATTTTTCTAAATCTTATGAATAAGAATGCTAACTGTGAGCTAACAATATTTTAGTCATTGTGGTCTTACCTAAAAAGAGAAACTGTGAATTTAAAAATGTTTTCATAAAGGCATTGTTCTCTAAGAAAAAATGACTCAAAGACCTGGTATAGTTTCTTTTTCTTCTAAAATGGAAATGTCTTTATCTCCTGTTACCCACTAAAAATATGTATGCAGATATGCTCAAGTATATTGTGAAATAATTTATAAAATTTATCCATGGTTTACAGTTAAAAAAATGTTAACTTGATTTTCAAACTTTTTTAGTCTTCTATACGCCTTTTTTTGTTTACTGCTAAAAGCCTTAAAATCATTCAGTAACTTTTCCAGAAAATGTTTGGGCTACAGACCAGTAAGACTGAAACATAAGTGAAATACTGAGTCTATGAATCCATGATTTCTTAAAAACAGACAAACCTTTACAAGTGGGATGAGTACACTTCACAGCCATGTGCTGAACTAGAACATGCATTGTTAAAAAAGATATTTCCTGTGGGGAGTTTGTTTCATTTTGGTGGTAACCAGTACTTTATCCTAAATTAGATGTCTCACTTGTTCCTAAAGGTTAGGCTTCTATTGAAATGTTCTGCATATTATAGTTCTGTATATAGAAAATGGAGAGATTTAGATTCCTTTAAAGGACCAAAACTTCTTTTTTTTTTCAAGGTCCTAAAGGATAGTTAATTCCTCTCCTATATTTAATAAGTCGCATTCTTCCTAAACTACTGAGTTGGTACAATTGCACACTTCAAATTGATTTATAATAAAAAAATTATGTACATTTATACTTATGAGCATGCAAATTTAGAAAGATGCTGTATGTTGTCAAACCCTTCCCCATGTCCCACGTGATTTTGGACAAAGTTTCCATAATATTTAAATGTGGTCTGTATAGTTAGTTGAATTCTCTCTAACCTTTTAATATTGTGAAGTATCTTGAAACTTTAGTGAAGAATTTTCTTTATTTTTTTCCCACTTTATTGATGATTCGTACGTTCTGTAGCTTTATATATTTGTTCTTGAGATTGTCAAATGGACACCATCCATAGGTGATTCTACAGAATCATAGAACGGTTAGGGTTGGAAGGGACCTTAAAGATCATTTAGTCCCAACATCCCTGCCATGGGCAGATTGTGTGGCTGGAGTTGGTGGTGGTGAAGACCAAGGCAACAAAGTCATTGAGTCATTGAGTGCCTTGGCCTGTGATTTTCTTTGTGTACTTCTATATTAAGTAGTGGGAAATTGCTAAATTCTGTAGAACTACATATTATAAATGCATAAATAGGCATTTGTTAAATCATATGCTGAATTTGCTCCATTTCAGATGTAGCAACATTTCAACAGACCAGTGGATTAATAAAGATTAACTTTACCTTGTTGTCTGGCTATAGGCTTTGTGTACCTGATTAATAAACTAATTAAGCTGAGACAGTTGTCTCTATTGTATCCTTCTCAAGGATAACAAAATCAAGCTGCTAATTAACCAATTACAGAAAATATTCTCTGAAAAAAATTTAAACTTAAGCAAAACTGGAAAAAGAGCTAAAAATGCATTACAAAAACTAAAAAAAAAAACAAAACAAAACCCATCAAATTCCCCAAACTGAAATAAAATCTGCAAATAAGCAGAACTATATTGTATTATCAATGCCTACAAGCTTCCCTTTCTCTGCTTTCTGCTTCAGATGAAAATACACTTCTTAAATGAAACAGTAGAAACAGCATGTTGCATTCATTCTGCATTTTCCCATATGTAATTTGATCTCTATGTTTCTAGTTTATACCCTTTGCATCCTCTAAACCATTCTATTTTCACTTGGGTATAATAGTTACTTCAGGTATTTGTAGTTCTACTTACATTTAGATAAAGTATTGTTGCTGTTTAAGCCACTATAGCTCACCCAGTTCGTTCACTCACTCCCCCCTCTTTCTTTCCCTCAGCTCCCAGGGGGATGGGGAAGAGAACTGAAAGAACGCAACTCCCACAGATTGAGATAAGAACAGTTTAGTAAGTAAGGTATAATACAGATCACTACTGCTACCATCAATAATAATAATGACAAGGGAAATACAAGGGAACAGAATACAATTGCTCACCACCCAATACCAAGCCCAACACAGCAGTGAACCCCCACACCCTTCTGGGTCTCTGCTCTCTTTTTTTACCTCCTGGGTATGACATGCTCTGGTATGGAATACCTCTTGGCTAGTTTGGGTCGAGTGTCCTGTCTCTGCTTCCTCCTGGCTTCCCTTCCTCCCTGGCAGAGCATGAGACTCAGAAAGTCCTTGGTCAGACCAAAACATTACCAAGCAGTAACTGAAAACACTGGTGTTATCAGCGCTGTTCCCAGGCTGAAAGTCAAAAACACAGCACTGCACCAGCTGCCAAGAAGGATAAAAATGACTGCTACTGCTGAACCCATGACAACTATACACAGGCATCTGTCACATTTTTTTCCTCAGATAAATTCTGTCATTTTATTTTGAGCATGATCTGCCTTTCTGCCCCTGTATGCCTGAAGTAGAACACATTGCATCACACAAATCATGTACAATTTTTGGAAGACTTATTTTTTTTTTGTTCCATCATCAGTTACATAATGAAAAACTCCCCTGGCCTCTATTGTTACACACTACTGAAATCTGTTGGAATTAATTCGAACTAATATTGTTATGTACAAGACAAATGTTTACATCTGATCTAGTTGTTGACTTCATATCCAGTGGAGAGAAATCATATTTTGCATGTGATAACTTATCTCAACAAAAAGGTCAGATGAATAAACTGCTGGAAGAGTCTATTTCAACCTGTAGGTGTCTGTGGTGACTCAAGTAGACTTAGACATCTGATTTTTACATGCCTGAAGGTAGGTAAGACACCCAGCTGCAGTAACTCACTGTGCTGAATAACGGGTGCTTAACTGAACTGAATGATTAGCTCACGATAGTCATTGGAGTCTGGAAATGTTAGTTCAATTATTCAAAATCACATATCACCTCAGTTTGGTTATTTACTGTTGTTGTTATCCTTCAAGGAAGAAATTTGTATTAAAGGGAGCTTTGCATACTGGGAACGGATGGTGGAAACAATAAGGGGAAAAAGCAAACAAAAGGTACAAACAGAACCATTTTGCATTGTGTGACAAGGAAAATGATAAAGCAATCTATTAGGAGGTTTTGTATGAAAAGGATCAGCTTGAATCTTAGAGGTAAGGATGAAAGGGAAATTCAGATGTCTATGTACTTACTGATTTCAGTAAGGTTAGAAGAAACAGGTGGAGTCTGTGCTATGATCACTGAGAAGATATTTATGAAAGTGTTTGAGCTACCTGCAATGGATAAGCTGTAATATAAAGGTTAGAAGGAACAGGGGAGATAGAACTTCAAATATGGGCAAGCAAAATACAAGATCTGGTGTTTAACTATATGTGGAGAGGAGAAAATTACAGGCAAGTTGTAGACTCACAACTTCTCTGCCCATTTTGATAGCACCACAAGGAAGAAAGAAGCGAATAGACATTCTAGACTATATTTTATTCTTTGCTGTTCATTTCTATTTAAGCACTTTTTTTTTTCTTCATCTGCTGTTTTACATTAAGTATTTTGGTTAAAATTATCAATTAATGATAAAGGAGATCTTTCAATGAAGTTATGCTTCCATCCATGGCATTCACTCTGGGTTACCCTTTCAGTTATTTCTTTTCAACATGTCAAGAATGCTAAATATGAAATCGAGCTGTAATACACATGATTATATTTGATATGTGTTTTGATAAACTAAGAATTTGTGATATGGGTATCATAAACCATGTTATTAGTCAACATTCATTATGCACCTGGAACTCACACTGAACTCTTCTGGCATCCTCATCACACCAAGTCTTTACTGTCTTTATTTAATGTCTTGGAAGGAAATAAGTACTGATATATTTTTAAACTGAAGTCAATTTATATGATTTATATAGAGAAGTCTAATCTATGTGGATTTTCTCTATGTAAGAAAATCAGTGTTTATTCAGTTATATAAGTGGAGAGACCGAAAGTCTACTGAAATTAGGAACTTGCCATGGAGATCATTCCACTGAGAGTTGGATCATGCGGCTGAGTCTGCTGTGCCTGGGGTAGTCTGAAGGTGATCTAAAGTGACTTATGCACCTGCTGATGTTCATTTCCCTTCTGGATTGTGTGGCAAGGCATTGGCAGTGTTGGAGGCTGCAGAGGTGACCTCTGTAAGGAGAAGGCAAGCCACCTCCAGCCAGATCCACCTCTGGCCAGAGCCCAGTACATCATCCTGTTGTTGTGACATTGAAACAAGCTTTTCATTGACAGCTTGCGTGTTCAGGTGACCCGTTATCAAGCAGGGAAGCCAAATGGTCCAGGGTCTAGTATCCACAGGCCAGTGGACAGAGATCACATGGAGCTTGGATACAGACAGTATCCCAGGAAGAAATTAAATTAACTAAAGGAGGTGGGAACATTCTTTCTTTCTTGGACATGTATTGCCACTTCTTCATTCTTTATATTGTCAATTATAATTCCACTTAAGGGAAGGATGTGGTTAACCTGGATGATAGTAGAAACTCTCCAGGTTATTTTATTCTCATATATAGTCAGTTCAGGAATGAGATAACCCTTACCCATAGCTAAAGCAAGTGTAATAGAGAAGAAATTTGAATGCAAATGAAACTTCTGAAATTGAAAACTCTTGACAACTCTGATCTTTGGTGTGTGTATGAGGTCTTAGGTGCTCTCACATACACACATAACTGTGCTCATTTCAATTATTGTATTGAGTTTAATGTGATATGTCAGAAGGTAATTCATTGTCACTGTGCTTACACTGATCATTCATTCTATTGCATATTCTCAAAAGATTTCATAATTCTTAAATAAGTGTTTGGAAAATGAAGAGATTTTCCTGCAATTGTTGATTTCTGCTGACTTTTGACTTCAGTGTTACATGATAGTACACATATATTGAGTGGGGAGTTGTAAAAACAAACAATTATTACATGTACCATCTTCAAAAAAAGCCATAATCTGGTATACTGTGATTTACTTCACTATCAGACCTAATAATAAAGTATTGTACAGATAAACTTTAATTTGGCTTGACACTTCAAACTAAAATGTTGTAAAATGTGTCTTTGGTTTTTAGTAGCTATGAAAAAAAAAGATCTCCAACTAGCAATGAATTCATGCTTGATGTCATTAGAGGTCTATATTTCCTGTCTGACAGAATTTAATGCCTTTTTTTTTCTTTTTTAATGAAGTATAAGGTAAAATTCAGAAAAGCATCTCAATGGCTTTGAAGTCTAAGTATCACTGAAAGTCAATTTAACTCTATAACTTTTGAAAAATGAACTTACAGGAAACTTGTCTCTGTCTAGCTGGCTGCAAAAAGATGTGGAAGCAAATCTGCTCTCTACTCTTTTGACCAGAAAAAATGAGTTTGATGAATGTAGCAGTTCCCCCTGTTCAATAAACTTAAGGGTGTTTAAATCAGAGCTTCCTATGATCTAAGTAGGTTAAGTACAATTAAACACTAAAGTAACACTATTATTCTAATACCCCAGATGGAAAGCCCCCAAAACTCATTTTCCATATACATGACCATATGGCAAGTTTCAAAAGCTACCAGACCAGGATTGCTTCTGTGTGAGGATGGCTCAGATTCGTCTTGAAGGTACTTTACGAGAATACACCTATCAATCACCAGTCTTCTCTCTTTTTGAATGAAGGGGCACTAGCCTGGCTTTTTCTAATGAACAGAGCCATAGAAGTATGATCTGAAGACAGAGGTGATCTCTCAAACAAGACACTCCTGAGCTGTGTTGCAAACAGTATGCCATTTCTTGTTACACTGGTAAAAGGGAAAGAAGAAAAGCTATTCATGCGGTCAAATGAATTGGGGTAAATTATTCAATGCCTTAGTTCTATATTTTCATCTGGTTTAGTTTTTGGGTTTGTTTTTTTTTTGTTTTTTTTTTTTTTTGCTTTTTTTTTTTTTTTTCAGGAGAACTTATGTGTTCCCTTTATCCCCCCACCTAATTTGTAGTAAAAGCTGATTGCCAAGTAATCCTTTTAATTTTGCTATCAGTCTTCTCTGCTTCTTAAGTGTTTCACAAATTTGCAGAAATCAACTCTTCTCCTGCTGCAACTTTCTCAGCAGGGAACTTAGTTCTCAGGTATTTTATTATCTGCCCCTGGAAATCCTATAGAATAACACACTGGTCAGTGACATTCTGTACATATTCTTGTAAACACATGTAGTCTCTCAATTATCTGCATGCTGAGTGGAAATTGTGTAAAGGTTGCCTGCATATATCTTAGGATTTTGAAAACATCACAGACCAAATTTTTATGCAATGGCTGTACAATCTCTTCAAAACCTCTGGATGTCCTTACAGAGTTTCTGCCTTGGCTTTTACCTTTCTTTGTTCTTTCACTCACTGCCAAGAAAAAAAAATGCAAAAAATTAGCCAAACACCACAACAAAAAAATCTTGAGATGAACAGCAGGTGACTTACAGGTTTATTATTCCAGCAACTATTTGTTTCAATACAATAGATATTATCAGTCTTAGTGGTAAGTACTAAGAAAGAATTTCACATCGGAATTGTATAGAGCACACCATGTGTGATTGGCTGTTCTTGAGGTCCCAGAAATGAAGTTTTAACAGCTTAAGATGAGTTAAGCATCTTTCGTTTACCCTCAAAATCAAACTATGTTACTAAATTCTCAGGGGAAAATCCTGGATAAACATAGACTATAGTAAATGTATACTACAAGCTAAATTCTAATTAAACCCAATTTTATTTACTCCAACTTTGCACACTTTAATTGCACAGTAGCTTTAATTTCGTGATGTGGGGACCTGGGGGCTGCAGAGAGCTACTCCTGGAGGGGCAGCACGGCATTCCCCGACGGAAATCGCCCCTTCCCATCAGGGCCGCGGGGCACCGAGCAGCAGCCGCGATCAGACACGTTCCATTTGGGGCGCCGCTGAAGCCGCCGTGCCCGATCGCTAATGATCCGATTACGTCCTCGGCGGAAACGTCGTCTGGCAGCCCCAGCACCTTGGCGGCAGCCCATTACCGGAGAGCTGGCGAGCAGAGGGCGCTCCGAGCTTTGCGGGGCAGCCGGGGCGGGAGGGGAGCGGGCAGCAGCGGGCAGCACCGCCTCCACGGCCCCGCCAGCGGCTTCAGCACCGC